>SNRZ01000120.1:0-209569 GCA_008729115.1 Dirofilaria repens
ACGTCAAACACGTCGTATTAAGGAAACAAAAAATCGTACACGTATGGCGGCTCTTGAACAAGAGAATGGTGTATTACGAGCGCAAATTAATGTGTTAAAAAGAGAATTAGAACATGTACATCTGATTATTTTGGCAACAAATGTTCAAATATTACATAGTAAAGATTACTACAAAATCAATTTCAGATAAAAATTTTAAATTTAACATTATACTATTTCTATTATAATATATGAATAATAAATATAATTTAATCTGATATATTTGGATTTTTATGATCAGAGATTTTCAATTATCATGAATAAATTTGAATAAATTATTCAATGAAAGTATTAATCATTTAAAAATTATTAAAAAAGCAATATATGAATGCAATAGTTGGAAGTTTTAAATCTAATTTTAATAGATCAAGAAATTCACTTCTCCTACTTGTAAAACATATAAATTGTCCTACAATTAGAAATAGTAGTATTTATCATAAGTGATAAATTATATGCTGCATATTTACTTTAATCTTTATATTCTTCAAATTTTTTCAATTTTTTTAGAGATATAAGATTGAATGATAGAAAAATATCTATTATTCGATTTTCTAACTTTTCAAAATTATAGTATGAAATTCAATTTTGATTTCTAATTAAAAAATAACGGCGCGATAAATTACCTCACTTTTTTCTATAATATTTATTATACGTAATACAAAATAATCAGCACATTTTTCTTTTTCATTTTTTTTTGTTTCTTTTTTTACAAAATTTCAACAATTAAAAGCTTTTGCATTCCTCGAAAATTTTTTTTGAGTATAGCAAAAAAACAAAGTAATTTTTTGTCACTATTATCAATTATATCATGAAAATTTAAATTCAAGTATTAGTTATCGATTAATTGTTAGCCATTAAGTATTCAATTAATTTTACGTAATTTCTATATGTGTAATACATATTACGAAGATTTGATTTGAATTGTTTTATTATTAATTTGACTCTTGATAAAGGATCATATCATGTGCATGAAAATGTTGAACCTCTGAAATTTTTTTTTTTTTTTTCAATTTTTTCTTATCAATTAATGCAAGATGAAATAGCTCAAATTTTGTTGAACAATGATGAAAATTGAATTCATTAATCGATTCGTTTTTTCCTTTGTTGTTTACAGATAATTCATAAAATTTTCGCATCAATTTTTCATAAACTTGTAAACAATGATTTTATAATCTTTAGCCTTCAGAGTTATCATATTTACGAATATTTTAAACAAGTTGAAATAATAAAATGAATAACTTATATCTTCTGATTATATATTGTATATGATAATTTGAAAACTTGATAAGTCGATCAGATTTTTCAAAGAATGACCGACCTCATAACGAAGAAAAATGCTAGTGACCAGTAGCATTACTACTGCATCGGTCATCAAATGTCATGGTATTTTTATCGGCGGTCATTGTTGCATAATATCATACCAACTGCAAACACTTATATGCATAAGCACAAAGCATATAGGAATTTCGAAAGTTGTTGCACAATCTATCTTTATCCACTCTACTATGCAGGAATTTCATATGGGTCACTGATATTCAAAAAAAAGAAAAGAAATAATGGCATCGGAAAATGAATCGTTGAAAAAAAGCAAAATGATTGTTTATTAGTTTTCGATTTAGAAATATTTTTTTCAAATCAAAAATATATTCGACATATATTAATTGCAATAAATTGCATATAATTATTTGATTCAAATAGAATAAATTCAAATAAATTTAAGTAAATTTTAATTTTCGACAAAATTCATGTAAATTTATTTAGTTTAGTGAGATTCATACAAATGATAAAGATGATAGATATTATTTACTGGATTAATTAATATGCACATGGCTTCATGCAATCATTCATGCAAAAAAAATAACGAATTATGCATCAGAAGAACTGTTCATATTTTATCATATTTTATCGTAATCATTTTAAAATTATTTTTAGAATTATTTTAATTCTTATCAGCCTACCTAACAATAATTGATAATTCCATTTTATTGTCACAGTTTTTTACACTATCATTAAGAAATTTAATTGTTGAAAATATTAAATAATTTTGTCTCATTCACTCCACTTCTTTAAGTAAAAGTCAAAGTCAAATAGTCAAATTAACATGATAAAATTATTATTTTTATGAAAAATAAAGTTGTGTATTATTTATTGTTATCATTTGTTCATTATCTTTTTTATCAAATCGATAATTTATGCAAGATTTGTGAATTCCTTTCCTCTTTCTATTGCTCTTTTGCGTTTTTTTCGATGTCAAAGTTTTTCTCGATGATTGATTACCCATTTTTGATGTATTCAAAGCTCTTTTTTAATTAGTTACTCATAAAATGTTTAAAAGTTTTCTGCAACAACCTCATAACTTTATTAACTCTTTAGAAATTATCAATTTTATCAAATTGCGGTGGAAATGAAGAACTGATATCAAATGTCCTCATTATCTAACTAGAACTATTAATTAGTTGATGCAGTAGAGAAATTGTTGGTATAAGAAATTTAAAAATCAACTGATATAGTGTGAAGAACTACTATCAAATGCAATAAATGATATTCTATGAGAAATGGAAATCAGTTTATTTTCTGATTACTGTTAAATGATATAAAGCTTTTTATCTTTTCTGAGTTATAGAAATTTAAATATCTGTGATAAAAGTATCGCAGAGTCGTTGAATTTATCATATAGATATTTATTTAATCAGCAGCAGAAAAAAGTATAAATTATTTTCTTTCTTAGCTCCTTACATTATTAATTTTGAATCATATTAGAAACTGTAAAAGTAATGTTTTTTTAGAAAAAAATACCCGATGAAGTGATGCTTTGCATAAAAATATTTGAAAATATTAAAGAAATTAAGGAGAGCAATAGTTCTTGCATTATTTCAAAACTTTTTAAGTTTATTTTAAACATTGAAATTATTGGTTATCCTTTTATATCCATTTCAATAAAAAAGGAAATGGTTTTATCATTGAATATTCAAAACATCCAATTAATTATCAATAAGTAAGGTTTGCTTTAATTATCAGTGAGTAAGGTTTGCTTTAATTATCAATGAATAAGGTTTGCTTAAATTTTTATTTTTTTTAACAAAAATACTCTTTTTACATCGTTTTTTTTTAATAAAACTGATTAATTTATCAGATTTTTTTTTTGTAATTTGCAATATATTGTAATATTTCAAGAATTTATGACAAAATGATTATATTATACTCAAACAAACAGAGATTCCGATAATTTTTATGATAATATTTCAAATATTCCATCATTCGGTTAACCATCAGATACATTAGTATCAAAATTTTAGTTTTTTTTTTTGACCAAAGTGAAATAACTTAATGAATTTTAAAATGTTTAACTTTGAGGTTTTCTGCAAATTTTAAATTTCAAAGCAAAAATTGATTATTAATATTAATGAAGCTATGGTGCAAATTAATTATTAAAGTTTTATTTAACATACATTTCAAAGAAAAAAGACAAAATGAATATAATATATCGTTACATGCTGCTAACTTAATATATTGTTACTAACTTAATCAACGAATATTTAAGTAATGCAAAAATAAAAAGAAATTAAAAAATGCCGCATAAAACTAATTTTATACGAATATGAAAAATATGAAAAAGAGAAAAATTTTTTTATTAAATGACATGCTTAAAATTACATTTCAAAAACAAAGATAAAATGAAATTGACAAATAGTTGTTATCATTTTTTTCTCATTTAAATTATTGGAATTAAAAATCAAATGAGTTAAATTTCTATTGATAATAGTTTAATAAATTATACGATTATTGGCTTTGTTGAATTGATAGAATTAAAAACTGAGAATATAAAAATGTCAAAGCATTAAAGTTTTAGCAACTAAAAGTATGAGTGAAGTTTTTATCGAATTTTTAAGTGCTTTTCCTATCCATCACAAATGTCCCTCCTTATTTAACTTCTCCTATATCTTCTCGTCCTCATTTTTACTTTTCTCCATCTATATGTTATACAGTTGTTATTATACTTTCCATTTTACAATATATTCATTTATTTATTTTTAAATAATTTTGCTTGAAATTATTTGGTATATACACACTGCAAACATGCTACTAGTACAATTAAATTTTTATGATTTTATAGTGAATAATCTATATCAGTTATCAAAATTATCACAAATATTAATGAAAATAACGAATAACAAATTTTATCAAATTTTATAAATAATAAAATTATAATAAAGTTTTCATAAATCAAAAAAAAGTAAAACTCATCTTTTTTATTCATTTTTCTTACAGTGCAAGTTAAAAAATAAATAAATAAATAGAAGTAAAAAAAGATTGTTTTCATTTTATGAGTTAAATTTCTATGACGATAGTCTAACAAATTATACGATTATCGGCTTTTTTTTGTAGTCTGTGATAATGATTCGAATCGAATTGATGTAATTCAAAAAATAAAAAAGAAAACTGGATTGGATTAATTATTGTTAATTAATGATCCGAGATTAGATTTAAACACTTCAAAGTTATATGATTTTAGGCTAGATCTAATATCATTTATATATATGTAAAAGTATTTATATATAGTCAAAAAATCATTAATTTTTATGAAATTTATTGTGATATTTTTTGTTTTAATTAAAGATAATTTTGATATAACAAAAAGTTTCAAAGTGTTTTTCCTTTCTTCTATTTAAAAATTTTCTCAATGTAATTTAGGATTGATTATTCTGTTACAATAAAATTCGAAAAGATTATCAATTCAATTTTTGTGATACTTTGATAACGATTATGATATCAGTCTCTTTTGGAGGATTAAGTTAATTTGTAATGTTGAAAATTTGTTGCATTGCGAAATTTCATTCTGACGAATTTTATTCGTCGCAACTGCGATGCACAAATTCGTTGAGGACAATGATTGTCATTTTGTTACAGCGAAATTTAATTTATGGACATATTTATGCCTTTACTAAGTGGTCAGTTAGTTAATTCAAATATTTTTTATAATTTTCTTACTTTGTTTATAAATGCTCTTGTCATCATCGATATGAAATGATTTTTAGCAATTAGACAAATTTACCGATCAATAATCGGTTTAATTTCATCCATCACAAGTTTTGAAAAAAAAACAAATATGATAATATTAACTAATATCAAGTAATCAATATTTGTAGAATGATTCAATCTTGCAAATCAATTTTTTTCAATTTCCTGTTTTTAAATTCGTGTTGACTTTTGCAATACTCCCATTGTATAGTAGTAGGGAAGTTGAAATTTAATTTATTATTTTTATGCTTGCTATCTAAAATATTGTTAATTTGCCAATAGCAATTTCCATTTATCAAATATTACAAAATATATTTGAATAACATAAAATATTTTTCTCGACTACTTAGAAAAAGATTTCTGCTTGTTATTTTTGTAAGTATATGTAATAAAATTATTCAGTGCTATGATAGTAATTCTTTAGCTCTAAAGAATTACATATATAGCAATTCAAATTGTTGGAAGTAATTAATTATTAGAATTACCCTATTGCTATGTACTATTATTGTTTATGTTTATATTTTAAATATGAGAAAAAGGAAATATTTAATAACAAAGTATTTTAATAATATAAAGTATTTTTAATAATAATAATACTAAAGTATTTTAATAATAAAGTATTCAATGATTTCGAAAATATGTAAAATACCTATTTTTATTATTTATTTACTTTGATCTAAGAAAACGATTACTTTTTTATTCGTTTTTTTAAATTAATAATTAATGCAAATATCATTATATAAACACACGTCATAAAAGATTTTTCTATCATGAAATTTCTTAATTAAATTTTTTTGACAACATCAGTTAACACTGATAACAATATTATTATTAGTGGACTAATTAACAGTTATTATATTTAAAACTTTTGATATGAAATCCACTTTGTATTAAATTTTTCTGGCTTTTAACTAAAAGATTTTGTTAAGCGATAACAAACTAATAACCAATTAACTAATTATCATATCATAGAACATTTTGCAAAATGAAATATCGTTTTCTTTCACAAAAATTCTAATGGCAAATTATATTTCAGTTTAACAAACATGTTTGTGGAATAAATATGAAAATTAAATCTTTTTTACTTGATTATTTTTTCTTATCAAAATTTTTATCAGACACAAGAGAAATTTTTATCAGGTACAAGAGAAATTCGTCAATTTTTCATTTTTAATTTTTCTTTCTTTTTTATTTTGTCTTCATATTTCTTTTGCAAAATAAAGCAACTGTTAGTATCGCAATATAAATATACAAAAACTAACATTAAACCATTTAGAATACTTTTTTACTTATTTATTTATTTGTATGATTTTAATTGTAATTGTTTTACTTTTTAAAATGTAAAATAGTTCCATATATTATTATCAGTATCATTATCATTATTACTACTACTATTATCATTATTACTATAATTATTATTATCATTATTACTATTATTATTATCATTATTACTATAATTATTATCATTATTGCTGTTATATTATTATTATTATTATTATTATTATTGTTATTATTATTATTATTATCATTATTATCATTATTATTATTATTACTACTACTGTTATTACAATAAAAAATAAAAACGAAAAGGATATAGTTATTTGTTGATATCGTTAAAAGTGATTTATCATGATTAAAGTTCAATATTTTTATGTTCTACTTAATTATATATATCTAAGTAATTTGTACATTTCATAACATCTTTAAAGATTCCAAAGAAGTCTCAAGAAGTTTGACGAAATTTGCTAATAGTGGAAAATTTAAAAAGATAATATTCCAAATGTACTATTATCGATTTGTCTTCGTTATCAATAACTGAAAATGATTAACTCGTTAAATAATCTATTCGGTTAATCATTATTGAGTATATTTTAAATTTTCATAGAATACAAGTTAGTATAAAAATTTTAATTCATTTTATAAAAAACAACTTTATAAATTCTTTTAAATAGAAGAGTGAATAAATAAATAGTATTATTTTAATTTAATTAAAACATTTTTATCCAATTATACTTATCATTAAATTAATCATAAATATTGGAGACAACAAATCGATAATAATCATTTCTGGTGATTGTACGTTGAAATTTTAAGTCTATTAAATTTTCTAAATTGGTTCAAAAACTGAGTTCATCATGAGTGATTTTTTTTAGTTCTATGTAATCTAAACAATTAAAATAATTAATTAATTAGTTAAATGTGCCATTAATTCCTTAAATTAAAGTAAAATTCTTTAATATGATTTGACAACATCCAAACATCGTTCTTTAATGTTTACATTTATCGTCATTATTTTTCTTAATACATTTTGCACTTTCATCATTTTTTTTTCTCAAGAAAAATTGATTTACCAACTAATAGATGATGATGTAGATGATAAAGATGTAAAAATATTCACCACAATTTCGCAATAACATCATTTTTTATTATTTCTTATCATTTAATTATTTTGATTATGAAGAATTTCATAATTTATAAATTTATTGACTTTTTCAATTCTATACGAAAAGTTATAAAAATCTTTTTTACGTAAATTTTTTTTAATTTATCGATCGTTCAGAAATTCAAAATCCTATCGTTTTTTAAAACTGCAATGTTTTCTTGCGATGAAAAAAAATGTATTCCGTATTTTCCCAACATATTGGTAATGTAGCATCTAAATCGATATTGATCAATGAATATACTGCAAGTTTTTTCTAAATTAAATTTAGTGATAAAAAGTGATTACTTTTTAACTAAAATTTAGTTTTTTTGTCATTATCATTATTACTCAGTTATACTTATGTTTAAAACATTTCATATCAAATTGATTTCTTCCACAAGTATGCTTAATAAGGGAAGAATGAAAAAAAAAAATTAAAAATTTCATTTAAAACTTCATCTTTCTAAGAAATTCATTTTCTAACAAAATCAAAATATATTTTTTTTTAAATAAATCAAAATTCTTTAACCAATTAATCTTTCAATTGCTAAATGTTTTCATTGTTAATTGTTATATGTTTTATTATTTACTTAAATGAAACATAGAAAATAATATTTACCGTAATCAGAAAAATGTTTTTTTAAGTAATTATCAATGAGTAGATTGTTTACTTTTCTTCGTTTTTGTCATGAAATAAATATTTTACCTGTCTCACTGAATTACAAAAAAAAACAAATGAAAATTAATCAGCATAATTTTGATTTTTGATTTAAATTCTTTTCAAAAAAGGAGCAATTGCTTATTAACTCATTTTTTAAATTCCATTTTATTAATAGTACTAAAGTTTCATATTTTTTAAATTCCATTTTATTAATAGTATTAAAGTTTCATATTTTTTTTAAATCAATATTTCATCTTTGTTCTTAATATTTCAATTCGAATTTTAATTTTGAACGCCACCATTGCATTCCTTTTTTATTATTATAATTCAAAGATCTACCAACATTTGCGTACAATAAATTGAAAATAAAAAATTTTTTTTGCTTCTTTAAAAAAGAAAATAAAAATTCTTTGCTCTTTTCAATAAATTATTCTTTTCTATTTTTCTTTTTTCGAATTCTTTTGCTTTCCATTAAATGACAATTTATTAAAATGTATTATTCGAAAATGTACTATGACATTTTATCTTTTCCTTTTATTCTTTTATTTTCATTTAATCGAATTTATAAACTTTTCTTTTTTCTATATAATACAAATATATATATTAGTCGCATTCCTTAGCATATAAATAAATGTTACTAATATTCAATTCTAATATGCCAAATGCAATTTTTTTTTGAGATAATTGGAAATAAAATACTATTTTCTTCCTTATATAATTTGTTCTATGAACAGATGTTCATATTTAAAATTAAATCTCCTTGCTATCTTTTGCTCTTTTTTAAAATCTTTTCTCAAAACAAATTACTTACCTTTTTATCGTTTTGTGTTTCTATTGGTTACTTTACGGCATATGTTTTTTACAAATTTAACTATTATATATTATCTTAGGCAAAAAGGTTAACTCCGAGATTATTTATGATAAGTTTTTTAGATATTTAACTATTAAAATCAGTTTATTGATATCAATTTCTTTTTTAAATAGCATAATTGATTAAAAATTGCTTGCACAACTGTAATACAAATCATTTAATTTATTATTTCACTATTATATTGATAAACAAACAAACAATATTATAGAAAAATAATCCGCTAAACATCTTTTAAAATGTTCAACTGACAGGGAGAAAATATCATAGCAGAAATTTTTTTTTGAAAAAAAAGCTTCCCTTAAAAATTGTATAAATTATAATCGAATACAATTTAATTATAATAAGCCAACTGCGAAATTTTAGATCAAAAAAATTTGTTTATATTTGCAGGAAAATAAAAATATCAATCAGTTAAGTTATGTTTATTTATTCAATTCCTTATTCTTCCACCTGAGCAAATATAAAAAATTTCTTTGTATGCATATATAAAAATTAAATAATTTTTGTAACAAAATCAAATGCTTTTTTTTTCGTAAAATATAGGTTGAATTTTTTTTAAGAATAATAGGCAATATTCGACTGTTAAAGATAAAATTATCAAAATAGGTATCGGTGAAATTATTATCATAATAACAAAAATAAGATAATTGGCCAATGAAGAACGCTTTAATTCATGTTTATCATTTTTTATTCCAAATATTCAATTATAAAATAGTTTACCTTATTTTTTCCGAAAAAATTTTAATTAAATTTGATTTGATGAAGCAATGATAATATATAATACATTGACTTTGAGTCTTTTAATCAATTATTTTGAATTGATTAGCGTAAATTAATTAATAATGATCGCTGATAAAAACGAAATAAATGAATGACAAAAGTTATAATAATTAAAAGCAAGCAATAAATAAACATTTATCACAAATCACTATTATCCATAAATAAATTCTTTGCTTCTATAATTCTCATAATAATAAATAACAATAATTTTTATAATTTTACATTTTAAAATTTAAAATTTATATATTTGTGATAAAATTTTTGCATATCATTTCCATCTAATCACTGATAAATCTTTTTTGTTCATTCTTTAAAATGTAATAAAATTGAAATTTTTTTTTCCCATCTTTCTTTTACATTTCCATTTAAGTTAAAAGTGTATTGACAAATATTCTCGAACTCCTAGTAGTGAAACACTACATATTTTGATCTCAAAAATTTTTTTTCACATTATTCCGGTGTTCCTTTATTAAAAAAGGATATGCTGGTGCACACTGAAAAGATATTTTTATCATAATACTTTATTTAGCATTATTATTAAAATCTGATAAAATGCATCTGATAAAATTCAAAGTGATATCTTAGTCGTGAATCACTACACATTTTGATCTCAAACATTATTTTTCAACTTACTTTAGTTTATCCATTTTTTCTTTATTTTTTTAACTTCAAATTTGTATTTAATTTCTAATTTGAATTCCCATTTAAATTACTATTCAATTTAATCGAAAAAATTTTTGCCAATTCATTTTAAATGATATATTTAAAAATTTCAAATTTAACCAAAAAAATTTTATTTTTAATTTCTAATTTGAATTCCTATAATATTCTTATCAAATAATAATACACTTAAATCTATTAAATTATTTATTTGTTTTCCTTTTCATTGTTAAACAATTTTATTTATGTATTAAATCCATTTGCTTTATTATTGCATATGTTATAACTTCTAGATAAGTGGTGATGCTTATTTTATCTTACGAATAAACAAAACTATCAATCTATTAAGTTGGAAGGAAAAAGCAAAAATATCAATCTATTAAGTTGGAAGGAAAAAGCAAAAATATCAATCTATTAAGTTGGAAGGAGAATTTCGGTCAATTTACTTCACTAAATTTTTAGTCATCTATTTTAATGATTAAACATTACAAAAAAAAAAAAAAAAAATTGAAATTGAAGCAAACGTTGTAAAGAAAATATCTACTTTTTTTTATCAACAAAAGAAATATCATCTTTGAAATAATAGAAGTAATCATAATCAGACATTTGGAATATTTATTTATTCGATGAAGAATTTCATGATAGCCAAATTGATTTATTTATTGATTTCTTTATTTTCTTCATCCAATACTTTTCATTTGATTATTCGGCAATATATTTATCACCACTTTATCTTTTTACATTCACTTACTTTTAATATTAATTAAGTATTTACTTCTTTAATTTTTTGATTTCTGTATCCTTAAATTTCTATTTCTAAATAAATTTCATTTTCTTTTTTTTAGAATTTATAGCTAAAGTTATTTATTTTTCTAAAAGTTAAGAATAAAATTATTTGATTTTAATATCATTTCTAACTTAAATGAATCATTTTGCATGAAATGATAAAAAAAAGAATTCTTCACTTTTCAGTCTCGATTCTTTATCTCTTGATCTCCTTGAACTTTCTCTAACATTTCATTAATTTGTAATAATTTTAATTTTAATTTTTCTTTTTTTTAATGCAATTATTTGTCTAAAATTTCTAATTCTTAGACGAAAAATAAAAAATTTATTATCATTTTTTTAGATAGTCATCCTTAACATAAAAATTGACAATACCATGCAAATTTGAAGTTACTTAGAAAAGCATTACCATAAAATTAGAAATTTTCAAATAATTCTCCAATCATCATAATGAAAGGATTATTGTAAGATTGTCAAAAAATAAATTAAGCGAAGATAAGTGATAATTCATAATCAAATTGAATTAAAGTTATTCTATCTGTATCTTTTTTTCGTCAGTTATTTAATCTATCGATCAAAATTATCGAGTAATATAAAAATATACGAACAAAATTTGCTAAATAATTTGATGATTAACGACTAAGGACGAGATGAAATGAAGTAATGAGTTAGTTTCTTTTATAATTAGCAAAAATTTATATTATTTTTCATTAAAAATTCTCGCGAAGTATACTACGGTTAAAAATAATTAATAAAAAATTTAATTAAGAAATTGATAGGTTCATGTATTTCTATTAATGCTTTTCTTTGATGGAGAAATCAAATTTCTATTATAAATAAATAAATTTTTATTGGAAATTATTCTGCAGAAAACACCGATTAAATTTTCTTTTACAATATTAAATTCAAAACAAAAACAATTTAAAAGAATTGTCTTTCTTCTCTTGATAAAATCTTTTTTAGATTAAAAAAAAATTTTTCCATTAGTATTAATTTTCATATTTTAATGCTGCAGTTTATTTAAACATTTTTCTTTCAAAGATTTTAAAATACTTTGGGAAATGAAAACCCATTAAATTTCTGATTTTCTTCAGGGAAAAGATTACAGTGGATATGAAATATTCTCAATAGAATAAACAAACTATTCGATCGATTTCAGATATTATAAAATGATAGCAAGAAAAAAAAAAGTTTTCAGTAGCAGATCTATGATTTTGTTTTAAGGATAAATTTCAAATTTCTTTTTCGAATTTAACAAAAAGCAAATTATATGACAGAAGAAGGAATTGAAAAGATACTTCAAAAATGTAATTTAAAATTAATTTGCACAATTGTTGAAATAGCAATATCATTTTATAAAATTATAATTTTCTTTGAAAAATTACTTTTTTCTTCCGGCAAATTCAACTTTCATTGCTTTGTCGATAATTGCAATAAACAAAAAAGTAAAAACAAACGAAATGCTTAAAAATTAATACTAATGTCAATTTTTCTTCCTAAATATTATAATTTAAAATTTCTATATAAATCATAAATGATAACTTTAGTGATTATTTAAATTGTATTAATTTTCAATCGATTTTAATAAATATTAGCACTTTTTTTGAAGGAAAATGAACTGCTTTCTCCAAATATAATTTACGATTAATGAAATTGATGACTGATATTGCTAGCATTGTATTCAAGAATACGAAATTTTAGATATGAAAAATTAATTTAAAATAAAGTGCTTTACCATAAAAAAATAGAATTAGGAAGAATTTCCCTATTTTTCGCTCTTTTCGTCAGGTCGTAGCTTCTTTAATTATTCTTGGCTACACTAGCTACACAAGAATGCCTTCAGAAGTTATACGAAAAACTTGAATTTTTTTAAATAGAAATAGAGCAGAGTTTAAGCGATCCTCTGCAAGTGAACAGTAAATTCAGTATAGTTTCAATTTAGACAAAGTATCTTATCAGTAAAATTATAAATATATTAAAATATTTTTGCAACAATTCTACCATTCGCTATCATATTCCTAAATTAATTTAGTAATAATAATTCCTATTTTAAAATATTTTTTTGCCATTCTTTTGTTTAAACAATATCATACTTATTTCCAGATATTAAAAGATAGGTGTATCTTGATATGTATAATTCTTGATTGAAAATATTTGATAAGTTATATATATAATGGATCCCACTGATATCAATTTCGTTAAAAGTTTAATCGGATAAATCAAAATCTGAAATTTAGAGTTAGAAGCATGAATTTAGAAGTATTAAAATCATGCGTGATAATATCATATTTTTTGTTGATAAGTGCTAATAAAATAAAAGTAAACAATAAAAAGAAATAACTGAAAGAAAAATTTGCATATTTTCAAAGAGAATTGCGATGAATCAGTTAGTAAATAACATTTTTAATTTTACAAAGCAAAAAATGCGATTGATAAATCTTGAAATTGAAGCAAAGCTGATAAGATTTTGAAATTGAAGCAAAGCCGATAAGATTTTTTGTTAGATTTTCAAGAGATTCGAATATCTTTGATTCAAATCAAATTAACATTCCAATGAGATTTTCCCCTTTAAATTTATTTCACTGCTCCTATCTTATATCATTTTTTAGATTGTCATCAAATTCTTATATAAATAATACTACTAGATACTATTTATAATTATCTATTATGCGAAGAGTAGGAATAGTTAAACAGAACTACTGCATACCAGACTTTTATCATTCATATTCATCCTATTTCATCCTCCTCCACTACATTATCATTTTTCAATTATCCTTCCCCTGCTATCTATCCGCTTATCACTTATGCAGTACAAACGTTATCTATATTAACAATATCATTCATTTAGCTTTTCCAATAAAGCAAACTTTCAATCGATAAAAACTAGATCATAATTATTGGTGTGAATAGGATAGAAGCAAGGGATCAAAGATGAGATGACCAATAACGACGTTGCTATTATTTGAATGACCACTCAGAGCTTGTTGACCACAACATATTCAATACCATTATACCTCTTCTCCTCTCCGATATTTCACTCAGTTCATTTCCACCTATCCTTCATCACTTTAGATATATTTTACTTCTTAATAATATATATTCCGAAAATATTTTTTTTTCATTTATTATTTATATTTCTTTTGATACTAAAAGAGAAAAATTATCAATTTTAATTAATTATCAAAGATTATTTTATTATATCTCACGTTATTATTATTATTGCACGTTTTAAACATTTCGTTTTGTCACGTACTTTCTAATCAAAATTATATGATAAAATCTTTTTTTTTTCACGAAGGTAATGTGTAATTTATCATTATGATAAAATTGGATAAGTTTTATTAATTAATCAATGAATTACATTACATTAATTATCCAAATTGCAGTCAATTAAACATCTAGTTTTATTAAACTTTATCATATATTAAATAAATACGTCACTTACGTCAAAATACTACGTTATTATTTTTTTTTCACGTTTTTTCTAATTTCCTTTTTCTTTTTCACTTCCGAATATTTATTCAATTCAGTTATATTCATATATTGTTAGAGAACCAACTAATATTATTATCGATCCAAGATGGAGGGAGCTATTCTGCTTACTGCCGTTGCATTCATACTAATCCTTCCTTTCTTTTTCTTTCTTTCTCTCTCTCCTCCTCCTCTCTCTCTCTCTCTGTTTCTTTCGCCTTCTATTTTCTATTTAATTTGATAATATGTTGAAAAGACTTTTCCTTTTGTTAAGATATAAGCTATTTATTGATAATATATGTTTGTTATTTTGTGATAATTTGATAATTATCATAAAATTGATAACAACAACAGCAATAGTAACAACAATAGCGGCAACAACAACAACAACAACAATAACAACAACAACAAACAACAATTATAATAACAATAGCGACAACGATGGGAACAATGATGATAAATAAATGATACAGATGATATACTAAGACAGTAGTAGTAGTAGCAGTAATGATACTAGCACTGAATCAGTGATAACAAGATGGGGTCATTATCACATTATTTTCTGATTCTCTCACTATTTTCTCATTTTGATATATTTATTGACTTCTTCATATCATTTTAACAAATCTCTGATTATTTAATCTCTATGGTTACTACGACTAATTGCTATAGATTTCCGATCCATTTCTCCGATTCGTAGTAATATTTTCCGTCTTTCGAATTAGTTGAATATATTGATCTGACCTTATTTTAGTTTTCATTTTCATATGATAAAGATTGATATGGAAGAGAAAGTATAAGCTGAAGATGACTATCATTAATATAATTTATTTTGTATTTTAAATATCTATCATTGATAATAATTTTTTTATTTATTTAAATCCATTTATTCATTTACTTATTTCGAATTGCCTTTCATCTATATTAATTATTTGTTTATTTATTTATTCATTTTGTTTATTTTATTTATTTATTCTTTCAAATTTGCAATTACTGTATATTCATGTTGTTTTTTTCTTATTTATTTGCTTTATCTATATAGCTTATAGTATTTAATTTTACTTATTTGTTTATTTTTTTTTACAATTTTTATTGTTATTTGCGTTGTTCATATTATGTGCTTATCTATTTCAAATCTATCTATTTTGTTTATTTTGCTTATATATCTTATTTAATCAATAGTAAAGCTTATCAATGGATATATTTGATTAATAAGTCTCAGTATGAAATGCTAAATGATAAAAATCGTCATTCGTAATTGATATGCGGTGATATTTATTGATTAACGTAAATATACCGCTGATAAAACTATTCATTTGTTCATCTATAGTGCAACGAACGAACGTATCATTTCGTTAATCGATTTTTTCATTTTTGTTTTTTTTATTAACTTTATTGATTTTATTTTATTTTTACAGATTTTCGATGACGAAAGAAATAACGGAACGGAAAAATCTTGGTGATTTTATCGAGATCGGTAAATATAGCGGCTATCTTTGTTTACTCTATGAATTATTGGTTGTTTCACAAGTTAGCAATTTGATCTACATGATTTATGGAGGTTTGTTCTTATCATTGATAATTTTAACTTAAAATTCTGTTAAATCTTTTTTTTTGTTGCATTTAATTGAATAAAATTTCTAAAACATTTCTATTTCATTTGCATTCGAAATGAGAAATTTTTGTGTTTATCAATTATTGCATAATTATTTTATCGATAAATTACAAAAAGTTCTCTCTTTTTTCGTTTGAAAACGTATAGTTTTTTTATTTTTTTGATATTAACTTTTAAATAGTTTTATTATTATTTTTATTCATTGAAGAAAATTATTTATCAGTGATTTCTTTATATAACTCATCAATTCAAAAAAAATATTTTATATTTTTGGAATTTATTTTTTCAGATTATTAAGTTTAATTCAAATAATTAAATTCCTCATTCTTCATTTTCTATTTATGCTTTCTTCTAGCATTTCTCCAGAATGTAACAGAATATAATAATTTATGCTCCTAATATTAGGATGTAATTTAAGCTACCACCAGTAAGAGGATGTTAAGCTAACTTCTTGATTATATAAATATCAGAAGGTGATAGTCGTTTTTCTATTAGCAAAATAATGAATATTTATTTGACAATACATGTATCATTTGTTGAAATTGAAAAATAAAATTATTCAACATGTCATGTTATCATCGATGGGTGACATATCAGTTTAACTGATAGGTTATCATTATCATTTTTCCTTTCCATCGTTTGCTCTGTCAGTCAAATTGATGAGAATATTAAAAGAAGAAAATTTACATCATACCTTGAAATCATTCATATCTCCAATAGTATCTAATTAATTCTAATTAATTTCTAATTAATTTAATTTAATTTTTTGATCAAATTCAATCTATTTAATTTCTAATTAAAATAAGTTTTCAAATATTTCAATAAATATTACTGAATTCGAGCTATCTCCTTTATTGTTATCTGGTACTAGAATATAAAATAGGTTGCAAGTTGTTAGAAAGTTTCCTTGAACGTCGATTTTACTTATGTTTGACATTTTCAAGAATTAGATTGACGTATCATGAGTGACTTTATTCACTCACGTAACGTGTGATTCATATAGCAGTTGTATCATCGAAAACTTCTTTATACTGAATATTTTTATCAGTCGAGATTAAATAGATAGTTTGACTAGAATGATGGATAAGAAATATATACATAAAGTTGTTTGTTTGTTTATTCATCTTAACATTGATATATTTATTGCTTAAGCATTTCTTCTAGTTAATCTTATCTGATCATTTTATAAATTATCAAATGAAAAATCAATCCATCGATAATATGGGGCAATCATACCATCTTTTCCGGCCAAAATATCGAATTTCTTGTAGAATTATTATTAATTTTTCAAGCAAACTGGATATACTTTAGTAGAAATATAATTTTACCAGAATTGTAGATTGTTTTTAATTCAACTTGATAAGTTAAATTAATAGATAATTAACAAACATCTAAATATGTTTATGCTTTCATTGTTTGTTTTCCCGATTGGTAAAAAACTTAATTGATAAACTTTCCGGATGAACTTGAAAATTTAGAGATATTATATTACATACGAAATATATACTAATTAATGTACACAAATTCTTTATTGATAAAATACTTTTGGAATACGAAAATAACTGCCAGATATTTGATTATCTGAGTTAATTACTTTCACCTTCTGATTATTTAATTTTTAAACTTAAAAGAAAATTCTGTCGTGAAAGTTTTTCGATATTTCTCATAGATGAATAGTTGTGATAAAGATTTTATTGGTGCTGAAGAGTTTATTTTTTGTTCTACGTTAGATATAGGTAATTATCTGATCATATTACTGACGGAATCGGTCGCTAGGATAATTCTTCGTTATTGCTCAATTGAAGGATTGATCCTCTATTCCTGTTCGAGAGTTCTGTTCGTTCTCATCATATGATTCCCGAATATTCCTTGTTTGATCAGATTGGCGTTTATTTTTCATTCTGATCATATTGCTTGATTGATGTTGTTTGTTCTGATTAAGGCTAACCTTTTAAGTGATGGAGTTAATTTATTGCTTGTCAATCATAACATAATTTACAACATGGAAGCATAGTATAAAAGTCAAAAGCTTTGTTATGTCGAGATATTTCCATAATACAAAGATTCTTTAAATACCATATCTATAATTTATAAAAATGTTTTAGTTTTTTCATCAATTTCAAATATATATAAGAGCGAAATCGAAATTTTATTGGTATTTAAAAAGGATGCAAAAGAAATATTTATTTTACTTTTTATTTTTGATCGTGAGAGAAATAATTAGGCATTGAAGCTAACATTGATTATAAATCTTTTATACGCTTATCAGTAGATAAAATCACGTATTTATTTTTTAGTGTATAAAGAATAAATGAAATATGATCAATTAATTCATTAAATTAGTGATATTTTCAAATGATAAGACAGTTTGACTTTTACCTTCGTTTAGACAATAGTTTTATAGATTGATTTTAAATTTATCAATTCTGGAAGTATGTTTAGGTCGAGAAAGAACACAATTTTGCTTTTAGTTTAATAGCAATCTTCGAATAAATAATTATTATCGAGTAATACTACCATTTAAAAATTTTTTTATTTCAGGTGCTGCAGCTCGTGTAGAAGGATGTGATGGTTATATGTTTTCCGGTATGACACCGAAACAACAATGTGAGGAATACAACGGATATATGAATTCAACAACAGGATGCTTACATCCGATCTTAGGCGCAGATTTTGAATCAGTTGGCTATGAAGTACGTAGTAATAATAATAGTGATAAAATAATGTATATCTCAGAAGATTTTTATTTTTCCAAAATAATGATACGGCAAAAAAGTAAGTGGAACGGATATTAAGTTGTGAAGAAATAAGAAGCTAGAAAGAATATTTTTTTTGTTGACAATTTACAAGATAATTTAGAGGTGCATAAATATACCTTTTGCAATGCAAGAAATAGAAATTTAGTAGGAATGATAAATGGACTTGCTTATACTTAAATAGATAATGATATTTTAGTGATAGAGTCAAGTTTTTGATTCCTGATAAGGAGAAATTCTTTTTTTCTGATTCCTGATAAGGAGAAAATAAGATACATGATGAAACTTGAAGAAATGATGCAAGAATCTATAAAAGCTGCGTATAATTACGTCCGATCAAATTGTCAATTTTTTACCATAGAGCCAGCCTTAAAGATGTTAAAAGGTGATCAACTGAGAAGCGCTTGAATGATATTTATTCTACTATTGGTTCATAAATTGCGCCATTGATAGAAGTAAAGCTATGATGCCATTAAGTATTTCCGATATATCAGATTTTTATTCTTCTTCCATTTCATGTAATTAATGTTTGAATATTTTTAGTTTCATTATTTTTGTGATTCGGCGAACAAAGTTAAATTGAGCATATCATTGCAAATGATTGGCATAATGTTTGGTGCGATGACATTTGGACAGCTATCTGATATGTTTGGTCGACGAATGGTAAATTATTTTTTGTTTTATATTAAAATTATTGAATCTGTCAATGATAATAATAGCAATAATTTATTTGATAACAAAATGATTTCTTAACGATTAGATTAGCTAACATTCAAAGTTATTTATTGAAGATTTGTGTCCTGAAATGCAGTTATATTTTCAAACGAGAGACGACTATCCTGCGAATTGAATATTAAATAATTATAGATCTGGGAATTATTTCTTACAATTAAATTTATCAATTTATTGCTTTACTAAGTGTTCATTTACAATTAAGTTACATAGTTTCTGAAGGAGAAATAAAGATTCTTTCTTTACAGCATAATTTTGAAACGATTTGAAACTTTCTTGATAATATTTCCTGTGCACTTATGGCTAGATTCACGTATCTCAACATTATTACTTTTCCAAAATCATTACATAACAAAGTATTATTTATTTCGAGAGATCAAAATTGATCTTTTAATGAGAATTATTGCAAATAGATTTGCTTAGAGTAATTTATAATATGCGATCGATCATGTAGTAAATAAGTAAATTAGAATCAATTGATTATTATATGTGAATTTTCAGATTCTTATGTTCGGAACAATTGGCTTGATTGTTAGCGGTTTGGCATCAACATTTATGAATAATTTAATGGCCTTTACAATTGCGCGATTTTTTGTCATGTTTTTCACAGGTGGAAAGCACAGGTTAGTTAACACGTTAATTGACTAGTATTTATTGAATCTAGAGTATATAAAATCCTATTATACAGGAAGTTTTTAGAGACATCGTTCAAAATTACATGTTGAATAACTTTGATCTATGATTAACTTAAATCGATTTATAAAGAAAATTCAAATTAAATGAAATTATTCGATCACGTTTGATATCATTGTTATTTGTAATATTTTAATTTCTGTAATCTGAAATCTATATCAAACATCATAAAAATGAATTTACCAAAAAAAAAAAACCAAGACAAGAGGAGAAATGGAAGAAATTATAATTTCTAAAATTTTTTAATTAGAAATAATGGATGAATGTTAAAGATACAAATGATATGAAGTAATTTATCAAACATTTATTAGTAGATTTTGCTAAAACTATACATCTGAATAATCTAAATTTCTGGAAAGTATCATCGTAAATTTGAAATAATCATATCTTTACAGTGTTTCTTATGTATTCATGATGGAAATTTGCCTGCTAAACATCGTATGTGGATGGTTACCGTTATTACTTATTCACCGAACTAATCGTCTTTACTGGTTTGGCTTATTTAACTGGCGAATGGCGCTTGTTGTCACGTGTCGTTGCTGTTATACAATTCTTCCTGGTATCCTATTACTGTAAGTTAGTAAGATTTTTAAAAAATTGAAATTATAATCTTTATTTTGATAAATCCTTCGAGTTATTAACAGCTGATAAGATTCATCGAATTATGTGGTTTAACTGCAGTTCATTCTGTGTGTAAAAGAGGGTTTTATTGGAGGTTTCTTTGGTACATTTGGCGGAAGCGAAAGATGACGAGAATAACGTAATGTATCGAATAGAGATGTTTAATCTGTCTTTTTTATTTTAATCATGAATATATATACAACTTTGATTGACACAAAAACATTTTTAGTAGGAGTGATTTATAATAAATATTATAACAAATATTACAACAGATGTTCATTTAAATAACAGAAAAAACTAAAAGAGATCTGATTACAAGAACTGTAATTAGTTATCAAATGAAAATATCAAAACATTTGAATTAGTTTAGTATTAAAAAAGATGTGAATTTAATTTGATAAAATGACAAGCAGAGCATAAAAAACGCACAAAAAATAACCTTAAAGGATGTAAAATTTGTTACATGATTCATTACATTTATTTGCATTTTGCAATGACTCATTACATTTTGTCTTATTTTTTTTTATAATTTGTTTAGTGAAAATTAATATTCGCGATATTCACATTATTATTTATTCGATCATTTTTCTTTTGATATTATTTATTTTTGCCAATTCGCTATTGTTATTATTATCATTACTATTATTATTATTATTATTATTATTATTATTATTATTATTATTATTATTATTATTATATTATATATTATTATTATTATTATTATTATTATTATTATTATTATTATTATTATTATTATTATTATTATTATTATTATTATTATATTATTATTATATTATTATTATTATTATTATTATTATTATATTATATATATTATTATTATTAATTATTATTATTAATTAATTATTATTATATTATTATTATTAATTATTATTAATATTATTATTATAATTATTATTAATTAATTATTATTAATTAATTAATTATTATTAATTATTATATTATTATTAATATATTATTATTATTATTATTATTATTTATTATTATTATATTATTATTATTATTTTATTGTTATTAATTCTACTTCAGATTTGCATATGAAAGTCCACGATGGTTAATTCAGAAGGGAAGAATTGATGAAGCTCGTCAGGCGCTTGTTGGTATGGGTAGATGGGATAAGAAGAATACCCCGGAACGCTTGCAAGAATTGGATATCTTGTTGGATAAAGAACGTGAACGTCTAAGAGAGGTATAAAATTGGCTCTTTTTTTTATTTGAAATTTTAATTGATTTTTTCTTAATAAAAAAAAATTCAAAATATAATTTAACAAATGAAATTTAAAAAAAATAAATCGTTAATTCATTTCAGTTTTAGGCAGTTGGAAAATCAAAAACGAATTACACGTATTTCCATCTATTCTCAAGAAAAAATTTTGCGTTATATAGCATTCTGTTCGCCTATAGTTTGTACGTTTTCTCGGGACTTTTTCTTTTTTTTTTTTGTTTTTTTTCAAACTTCAAAGATATGGATTTTATAAAAGATCTTCATTTATATACTGAAATAGAATCAAATTTTCATTCTTTTTATTCAAAGAATGCGAAAATATTCAAAAAATAAAAAACAAAATTTCTTAAAAAAGTTTGATTTCTAGAATGATTACAAGCATTATTTCATACGGATTGGTCTTTAATATGGAAAAACTTTCGGGCTCCATATACTTGAATACGATCATTGTTGGCTCATTGCGCTATACGATTAATCTGATTTGCGCCGTCATAGACATCAAATTCATTTGGGCTGGTCGACGTCTTTTCCACGGATTCTCGATGTTTTTCATCGCTTTCAGTCTTGGCATAGTATTTATCATTATGTTGCTCGGTATGCTTATCATTTTCTATTCCATGATAATATCTTCATAATAGATGTTGAATGTCTCGTCTTTCATTAAAATCTAAGACTGAAATTGCAAGATTTAAAATATAATATTAACATTTCATTGTATCCTTATGATGAATATTTCATAGCAAGTTTTTGTGATAAAAAAATTGATTTTCAGGCCTGAATTTACAAATGGTTATCCGTATTACGGCTTTGTCAGCGGCAGCAATGTGTAGTCAAATTTACATCCTAAATGCGGTCACACCGTCTGAATTGTTTCCAACAGCAATACGCAATAAGGAAATTGGCTTTATCCAAACATTTAATCGTATGGGTAATATCATTGCACCACAGATCTTTGTTATTGTATGTTTAATTTTTATCTTTAAATAATTTGAAATTCTGAAACAAAAAAAAAAATGAATATCACATATTTTAATTTAACACTATTTTCTTTAAAAAGAATTATATATTATTTCTGTGGCAAATATGATATGAATCAAAATATAATGATATGAAATGATAACGAAAGCATGATTGTTTTCCATAAAGAAAGATTAACTAGATGATATGAATATTCCATCATTATTTTTAGATTATTCATAACTAAAATAATTTGCGATTTTAGGGTGAACTCTGGGCTCCACTTCCTTATCTTACAATGTGTCTTTTTGCTTTGGTCGAAGTAATTTCATTCTTATTGATAGTTCCCGAAACTAAAGGTAAACCAATGCCCGATCGAATGCCTGGAGAAGAAGATATTACCGAGGAACCTCCTAAAATTACGATCAAATTTGATAAAAATAACGATGAACGCATGCCATTGAATGAAATGAAAAAGTGAAAGTATTTCAAATTTGATTTGTATCGTAAAATATTTCAAATTTTATTTATATTCCTTCTCTTCCAAAAAAAAGAAAAAAAAATGAGACTTATTTATCGTCTAGTTTGGAATTTGCAAGTATAACGAAAGAGTTTTTAAATTTTTATTCAAAATTAAACTTTAAGTTATATGAATAATTTATCGTGTGTACAAAACTATTAATTCTTAACTTTTGATAAAAAATACTCTGATCTTTTGCCTTTATAACATTAGCCTCTTCGACTTATCGGTCCTTCGTTCAGTTTATTGATCCAAACAAAATTTTTATCCGAGATAATTTTTGTTATTCAATCTCGTCTTAATTGTTCGGTATTGTCATCGACAATCGACATCGTACAGTCATCGTTCTTAAACGATTTTAAAATCTGGACTATCTACTGTCATCTCTCACTTTTCTTTTTTGAAATTATCTTTTCTTTGTGGTTTTAGCACAGCTATTGTATATGTGTGAAAATATAAATGTCTTAACTTTTTTTTCTCAAAAAATTTAACTATTATCTTTCAAGACTGTTAAGCTATTTTAAGAATTTGATAAATTAGAAAAAGGTCAAATTTATGAATGTTATCATCTTTATAAGACTGCAAAAAGAAAATTTATTCATTTGTGCAAACAACATAAAGTACAATTTCTTTTGAAAGTCAATCATTTATATCATTTCAGTGATTGATATTTTTAGCTAATCATTTCTTTCCCATTTGATTACGTCAAAACCATCAACGATAAATTGTTTTTTTCTTTTCCACAATATGAACTTTTCATATATTTCTCAATTAAATATATATTATTGATTTTCCATAACATTATGGATTACTCCTTTTTTTTCTCTCTCTCTCTCTCTCTCTGTTTCTCTTTTCTATCATCATTTCGTTGTTTTTTCTTTTTGTTTATGTTACAATCAATTTAGGAAATTTATTTATTATCATTGTTTTTTTTTTCGTTTAAATTTCAAAATTAGTTAGAAATTTTATTTAATTTATACATCTTACTTGCAGGAAATGTTAATGAACATTGTTTTTTATATTGGCGTATTATCTAATTTTACGTAAGTTTTATTTCAATCTTTTGCTCGAACTAATTGCTAAGCTTATTTTCAGATTTCCAATTCTGTCCTGCTTAATCATTTTAAAAATGCTTGGCATTTAATCTATTCATTTTATCAAATTTGATAAATTTCCTTTCGATTAATTACAAGAAATTTTTCAATTTATTCTCTTTCCTTTCTATCTTCAAATTCTGATTATTTATAGCAGTTTTATCATTGTATAAATATATGCTTTCTGAATTATTATGACTTTTCATTTCTGCTTTTTTTCTTTTTTTTATGGGTGTGAAGAAGTATTCTCATTGATTCTCATCATTTTATTATTTATTTATTTATTTATTTATTTATCAGAAATGAAATGAGATCATTTCTGATAAATCATTTTATTATATCAGCGAAAAAGAAAAATGAAATAATAATAAAAAAAAATCAAATATAATAGCAGAAATAACATTCTTTATCACAAAAATGAATAATGTAAAAATCATCTCAAAGCCTTATCTAATCATTTCTTTCAATTATTTTATCAATTAAAAATTTCTTTAATCATTTATTTATTTGATGATTTTTTTATCTCTTCTATCTAAATTATTGCATAACAATTGCTTAAAATTAGTGTAAAATATTGTTTAAATTATAGTTATTTAGGGTTGAAATTTCGTGAAAGTTATTTATCTTCATTCTTCAGATAACAAATATTATATCTGCAATAATTGAAAATATTGCTTATTTCTCTACGCAAATATTATCACATGATTATCATTATCTAATAATTTCATTTTAAATTAATTTTTCATTTATGAATTAATTTACATGAAAATATTATCGGAAATTCACTGTCTTTGCATAAAAAAGCATACAAAAATGTAAATAAATGGATGGTCTGTTTGCATAATTCTTCATTGTTAATTCTTATCATTAAGAGAGAGGAAAATAAAGGGAAAGTATTGTTACCTATATACATATATATATATATATATATATATACATGTGTCTTGGCAGAGTATTACAACATTCGGTAGGTTTAATTAAAATATTCGACAACACTTGGTAGGTTTAATTAGATTCGGTAAACTTAATTAAAATATTCGATGATACTTGGTAAGCTTAACTAGATCGGGTAAATTTAATTAGATGCAAAAATTTCTTAAAAGCACCAACTCATCATGTTTTTATTCTTTGTTATATCAGTTCTTATCAATGATTGCAATTTCAAAAATTGCAATCAATGATAATGGGAACAAGACGAGTTGATGCTTTTAAAAATTAAAAAAAGTATATATATATATGCAGAAAAAGAGGGATAAAAAGAAGAAAACGCATCGAAAGATTTGATCGTTTTGATGAATCGAATACTAATGATAGTTCTTGCATTTTAAAATAACTGATAAGACTATCTTTCGTATGCTCTATCGCATACTATCTACTCTTTATTTATAGACTGTTCTTTTTTAGTTATCAGAAAAAAATAATTGATAAGATTGTTCTCTATATATTGTTTTTCAGTATTGAAAAGAATACAAACGTGATGCATTTTTTATCCCTCTTTTTTTATTAATTTCGAAATTTGATGAAATGAGATTTGAAAATTTTGACATTCAAATTTAAAGGATAGAAAGGATTTCTTTTTTTAAAAAATAAATAAATAAAATGCCTTAATTTATAGAGGTTGGGTAAAGATCGAAAAATGCATCATAAAAATAGGAGAAAATATCATAAAAGTAAGGAAAGATTCTATGAAAAAGATAGGAAAAAGCATAGCAAAAGACTAGAGGAAAAGGTGTAAGTTATTCATAAATAAATTCAAAAATGTTTTACTTCATATTCTAAATTCGCTTTATACAATTAGCATTCGAAAATAAATTGATTTTTATTAAAATTTAACGATTAGCAAAAACATTTTTAAAATTAAAATCTTTAAATATTTGTAATGTTATGTTCAAATATATTATTTTTGATTATACACATGTGTAATTATTTATTGTTTATTCATTTATATGAAGTATGATGGTTATGTAGCAGTGAAATATGACGGATATTTAAAAGCAAAAATTATAATTTGATAATTGATTCCTTGAAATATTTCAATTTAATTTATTCTTTACTATCCTTATGCAAATATAAAATTCTTTTTAACAAAGTAAATTTAGCAAAAAAGAGCCAATAAATGAATCAGACAAAGAAAATGAAATGGGAAAGTTACATCAATATAATCATCGTCAGATGGAAGAACGACGTATAGAAGAAGCTAATAGGTTAAAGCAATGCAAAAGAAAGAGTAATTATGGTATGATAATATTAATTATTACGTGTAATTAAGTACTGATACTACTGTGAAGATGATAGGTGATTATATCTTATGAAATTTAAGTTACCATACTTTTTAGAATTACAGTTATCAAAGTCGCATTATCGTCGAAAAGCTGCACGTGATTACGCTGTATCACCTGACAATACGTTACGTGAAGTGAGGCATTTAAGCAATGAAATTTGTATTACTTTTTTCAGAACAATATAATCAATCTATCCATGTTGTGATATTTGAATATGATAATAAAGATGATGATGATGATACATCCATGTCGTGATATATTTGAATGTGATGATTAATTTGCCAAACAAATGATATTCAACTTCTATTATTCTCATTCAGATTCATTTTTTATTTCCCCGAAATGTGTAACATTTGAAACTCTGCTTGTTGTATAATTACATTACCCAATAAGAAATTTAAATTCGTGATATCAAAAGGTGACATTTTCAAATAAAGTTTCATTTCAGATAACTGGTGCTATGCCTAATATGGAATTAAAACATGCCTCAAGTAAAGAAGCAATATACACCGATGACCAACTTATGTAATGTTTTGTGTAAATGATAAACAGATTTAATCTATGTTATAAAGTCAATTAATATAACATTCTACAGTTTAGTTGCTTAGGTAAAGGTCATATTGACTGCATTACAAGAATAATCAGAAATCCTAAAACGAATCATCTTATGCCACGAAACAAATTTCCTCAATAAAATTCAAGTAACCAAAGAATGGTCATGCAATGTAAACAAAAATATTGTGCCTCGCCACCTGTTTATTTTAAAAAACAACAGTAAAATAGGTAAGAATTTCCTGATTTAATAATGTCATAGTGATATCTAATAGCAATCTTAATTATTGCAAATCAAATGATAGTTATAATACTAATAAAAAAATTGCCTATGTAATTCCTTACATTTTCCTATAAAAAAAGATCTATTATGATATAAACAACAAAAATTTGCAGTTTTTGTGCTGCTAATAATGATAGATATAGCATAGTTATATTTCTTTAAACGAACAATAAAAACATGGCATGATTTTTATGATGGAATTAAGGATAGAAACTTGTTTAACTGTTACTACGCAAATAACAATAACAACTAGCATAATTTATATAATGAGAGTAATAGTAATCAAATGTTTGTTCGATGATGAAAAGAAAGTGTACAATAACAGCAAGACTTGCAAATTCGGCATAACACAGTAAAGAGAAATTGTAATAGTATTATATGGCGGAAACAGTAAAATAAAAAATGAAAACTGTTTGAAAGGAAAATAAAAGCTTACCAATGGGTACGCCTACAACTGCAGGAATGAACAGAATTTTTATGACGTGTACTAACGATAGAGAGGGAAATAATTCCTAAGTTTTTTTTTGTAGAGAATTTTGCAAAATACCAGGTCAAAACATCTGTAAAATCGACAGATATCACAGAATTTAGAAATTATAATTAAAATTTTTTTCATCCGTTCATCTGAATATATCTCTTTAATAGCTCACCAGTAGAGAATTAGAGTTTAAGAAGCCTATTTCTTATCTGTTTATATACATTCTAATTATGGATGATTTCGCAGAGGAACAAAATTCTTGAAGAAAATTTCAAATGCTAGGAATTACTCTTTTCTCATTATTGCCAAATTCTGTGGCAGCAAAAACAAGAGAAAAAAGTAATCAGAAATATTATCAGCATTTAGAATGTCTCAAGAACTTCCTCGTACCAACCAATTGCGAACATTATTAAGAATCCTATGACAAATCCGATATTCTGAAGCAACAGCGTTATGTACCACTTGTCATTCTTCGATGCTGACTCGTTTTTCAAATGTATCAACTATAAAAAAAATTCAGTAGCAAGTTTTCTCGAAACTATTCAGGACATAGTGATATCTAATAGCTGATATCTAATATTGCAAATCAAATGATAGTTATAATACTAATAAAAAAATTGCCTATGTAATTCCTTACATTTTCATATAAAAAAGATCTGTTATGATATAAACAACAACAAAAATTTGCAGTTTTCAGGACTGAATTACCAAATCACGTTAAAATATTCGAATAATTCATTATTTGAATATTTTAATTCATTATCTTTTTGATCTAACTACCAATATAAAACTGAGATTCTGAATTTCATTTTATAAAATCCATAATAGAGTCTCATTTTATTAGTATTGATAAAATATTAAGACAAAAGAAGAAAATTAACAAACCATATCAAGCCAAGCAACATACAAAAATATCCCAGCTGTAAAGGCAAGGAGTACTTCGACAGCACTATTCACACTAATTGCTGCTAAGCCAAAAAATAAGCCTGCATAGGCAGTTAAAGAAGAGATAAAATTCAAAAGCATGGCACGTGGAATGGAAAGGCCAGATTCGATTAACACCGCAAAATCACCTAAATTTTATTGAAAAAATTTAAAATAATTTAATGGAAATCGAAAAGCTAAATGAAAAAATTGAAATAGGGGTTACAAAATCTGAAATCTCCGGATAATTTCTGAATTTGATTAAAAAATTGGCAGGAAATTGATTTATTCGAATAAAATTTAAATCATAAAAGGTAATAAAGAAGGAAAAAGTAATGCAAATAAAGCAAAATTTAAACCTAATTCATGTGGCAGCTCGTGACATGCAACAGCGATACTTGTCGCTATACCAATTTGATTTGAGATGGCAAAACTTGCACCGACAGCTATTCCATCGATGAAATTATGAATCGCATCACCAAAAATGATCATAAATGCAGCACTCTTAAGGCCACATATTATCACTGGCTCATTAGCAATACCACTAATAATACCATGATGTACATAGCCGTCATCAGTACTCTTCTTACTTCCACTTTAATATTTTTTGTTTAGTTTATTTACTTTTTAGAATAATGCTTTAATATTGAGAAATAAAAATTAAATTAAACCAGAAACCTTATCTTAAAACTAATTTCTTCTACATGCTCGCGTAGGTAAAAATAGATGAAAGGGATGAATGTGAATTTAAATATGAATTACGGATTAAAACGAATATCCTGGTAATGAAGAAGTGCTTTTCTGTTAGCACTGTAATTTATATATGAGCTTAGGAAGCTGTTTAGTAGTAATACGATTAATCATGCTCGACTAATGCGTATAAAGTAGATCTTATGCAGTGTTCGATGTTAGATATTAATTTTTGCTTCTACAGCATTCCGAAAAAGTCTGATAAAAAATCATTTCGTTCAATTCACCTTTCACAATCCGACCAATGATTTTGAGTTGTACTGGAGATCTTTGTCAATTTTATTCCATCCTGAAATCAAATCCAATAAAATTTCAAATTTATATTTTAGCAAAAAAAAAACTTTTTTGCTTACATTTTCGTTCGCGACATGCGAAGCACTGATGAATTCCAACATGTAGAGAGCATAAACGGCTCCAATTACAGCTGCCATTTTAAACAACATTGAGCGTCCATCAGAAGTTGATGACCCATCTTCTGATTTCTATAAAATATCGGATGTGATAAATAAAATTCAAACATTTACAGTGATTATACCATCATAATCACCAAACTGGAAGTTTGGCAAAAAAATTGAAAAAAGTTTTAGTACTACACTGATAAACTTATTTTAATTGCAATCCTCAAAATTTAAAACGTAACCTTATGATCATTATGTTGATGATGATGATGATGGTAATCCAAATTATGTTCTATTTCAAGATGGTCGTGATGATGATCTGAATGATTATGTTCCGCTTTAAGTTGATTGTAATCATGATGATGATGATCCGAATGATTGTGTTCTACTTCAAGTTCCTTATGATGATGATGTCCAAGATCATGGTGGAAATGGTCATGTACTCCGACTACCTTAATAGTTAAAAATAAACATTAATAGTTGAAAAAAAATTCTCTAAATTCATCAATAAATGAATTAATTCCATTTATATTGTCAGTTTTTACAGTAAAATTGTTATTTATATATTAAGGTATTCAGATTTTTAATTTTCAAAACAACATTTAAACTTCTGCCCTACTTACGATTTATTTTAAACTTTTCATGAGATATTATCGAATTGTGATCAAAAATTAGCAATTGGAAAATCTATTTCTTCTTATACTTAACCATTAAACTGATAAACGATAAGAAACACCTGTGGCAAAATATGAAGGAAAGCATCTGAGCTCAACGTTGAAACGGCTAGAGCAATGAATATTTGCATCCATCTGTTTCGCCATTTGCCTTTGATAACGGGTAAAAATATGAAGCCACTCAATGATAACAATGATATTACAGTAATCGATATGATACCATATAAAAGAGCTGAAATTTGAGAAAAATTTTACCTCTCGTTAAAAAGGAAATTTCTAAGCATTCTTTTAAAGATACGAAAATGGAAACATACATTCAGACTTAAAAATACTTCCATTATCCATGGTAGTTGATGAACAATTCAATAACAGCGATATTAGTTAGTCACCAACAGGAACGAAACAGCGAAAAAAACAAATACAACTTTGAAGCTTTTTGCAGTGATGAATCTAAAATTCTGAATACTTACAGACAATATAAAGATGTATAATACAAATCGAAAAGATTTCACAGTTTAACATCAGAGGATAACATAATCTACGTTAAGCATGCATAGAGGTAATATTTTGTAGCAATGCAGCAAGATTATATAAACTAGAAACATTAGATGAATAAGCGAATATTAAAATTTACTATCTTCTAGTTTAATTGTCCTATTCTTCAAGAAAAAAAAGTTATTTTATTACGAAACGCAGATTTCGCAGAGAGGAAGATATAACAAAAGAATCATGGAAGCCTAAAACAAAACTACTACTTGCGACTAAAACTTGAATAAAATGTATTATGTTGGAACTTTGAAAGAAATGACTAATGAAATAATAATCGAAATTCGAGATTTATAAGATGTAAGACGATTTACATATGAAAAAAAAAATGGAAAGTACGAAACATTTGTTAAAAATAAAAATACAACCATATTTAATTCTTTTAGATGTAATTTCGAGCAAAAGAATGAATAATAATGAAAATGTTCACTTTATATACATGTTATATTGAAACATTATGAGATTTACAATACAAATATAAATTATAAAATAACTGAAAGATATAGTAATTGAAAAAAAAGAAAAATACATTATATATTAGTTGCAACTTTCATGGAATTCAAATTTCAGTGGATTTTCTTCATACGATTTATGAGAAGATCAGAGAAAGATAAATTATGAAAAATAAGAAGTTTGGTAGCACAGGAATTAGAACAATCAAAATTTCAGAATTTTTCGTATAATTGGCCAAAAAATCAAATGAAGATATGTTATAAAAAGATGGAAGAAATTGAACGTTTATTAAAAAGTAAGGAAAATTGAAAGAAAAACTTAAAGAAAACAGAATAATTTCGAAATAATCAAAACTTTAGCAGTTTAGTTTCACTAAAACAATAATTTCTAATAGCAAATGAAAGAACTGATTGATAAAATTATTGATAAGAAAGAGAGGAATGAATGAATGAATTTCAAAATTTCAATGAATTCTTTTCATATAATTAATGAAACAAAAAAGAAGATATGTTGTATAGAATTAAAAAAATTGAAATTTTAACAAAAAGGTAGTATTATTTACTTATTAAACAGAATAAAATATAAGGTTTTAGAAATAAAAAAGAAACTTATCACATGACTGATTAATATAATGAAGATTCTGGAATAACAAGCACATGTAGAAGAATGGTTTAATGAAAAGATTCCAATGAAGATTCTGGAATAACAAGCATAAGTAGAAGAATGGTTTAATGCAAAGATTCCAATGAAGATTCTGGAATAACAAGCATAAGTAGAAGAATGGTTTAATGCAAAGATTCCAATGAAGATTCTGGAATAACAAGCATAAGTAGAAGAATGGTTTAATGCAAAGATTCCAATGAAGATTCTGGAATAACAAGCATAAGTAGAAGAATGGTTTAATGCAAAGATTTCCTAAACGAGGAAACGAAGATTATACGTGACAGAAACAACACTTAAACCAAAAGAATGGACAATGATGGTAATTTCTCTCTTTATATGCACGTATGAGATTTACAGTAAAATGTTAATTATAGATGAGAAGGGGAGAGAAAAGATAGGCAGGACATATGATGATATGTCGAAGAAACTGAAAGCCTAACGTTAGAGATAGAAATATTTATGTACTTACGATCTATTGAAGATGGAAAGGATTTTCAAAACAATCAAAACTTCTGCATATTTTTATTGGCGCGAAGGTCAAAGGAAAGTTGTCATTATCATTATTATTATTATCACTATTATTATCACCATTATTATTATTATTATTATTATTATTATTATTATTATTATTATTATTATTATTATTATTATTATTATTATTATTATCATTACTATTATTATCACTATTATTATCACTATTATTATTATTATTATTATTATCATTACTATTATTATCACTATTATTGTCACTATTATTATTATTATTATTATTATCATTATCATTACTATTATTATTTTTTTATTTACTATTATTATTATTATTTACTAATTATTATTACTATTATTATTATTTACTATTATTATTAATATTAACTATTATTATTAATTATTATTACAAGTGACGAATGAACAAATTAGGTAACATTTCTAGGAATTAGAATAATCAAAGCTTCAGAATTTTTCGTATAATTGCAGGAAGATTAGAAAATATGTCGTACAAATGGAAGAAACTAAAGGCTAATAAAAAGTAATATAAATTTGCTATTGGAAGATTAGAAGAATTTTGAAATAAACGGAACTTCAGCTTAGATTCTTTTCGTTCAGAAGTATGAAGATGAGCAATACAAATCCGCGATTGAAAACAGAATTCGATCAATCAAAATTGCAGAAGTTTTTATAATTTGACAAGAAGGACAGAAGGTGATATATTTTAAAGATGAAGGGAACTGAAATCCTGGTAGTACTATTTACTATAAAAGTCAAATATGATGTGTTGCATAGAAGCTTAGAAGAAATCTATCTCATGTTGTCGGAATCATGAGAATCGTGTAAGAAGATTCATAGTGAAAAAGTTGAAAAAGTACAGAATAGTTTCTAATAATACAAACAGAAAAGATGCCAGGAATTATTTGAAATGAAAAGAAGACTGATGATATGAAACATAAATTTTCTTTCATAGAAGATAGAAAAAATATCAAAGCAATCGAAACTTCAATGGATTCTTTGCCTTAGCGAAAAAATCAGATGGAAATATGTTATCAAAATGAAGAAGTTAAGTAAAACAATTTGCGATAAAAAAAAACATAAATAAATTCATAGGGAATTCAGACAATGATAAACTTTATAGATGGAAGGATTTTAAGGCCTAATAAAAAATAACGCAAAGTTGCAATTTGGAGAAGAGAAGGAAGGATTTTTAAAAGTAATTAAAACTTTTCTGAGATTTTTCTTTTTTTTTAAAAAAAGAAGATTAAAGAAATTGCGTGAAATAATTTCCACTAGAGCAATCAGAACTTCGAGAGAGATATCGAGAAAAATAAGGGAAAATTAACACTTAACAAAAAGTAATTCAAATTTGGAATTTAAAAAAAGGCAGAAAGAATATCTGGACTTCATCGAATTCTTTGGAAGAGGATGTATTGCACAGAATCTTAAAAGAAACCTGGCGAATGATTAATGCGCTTATAATGAAGTATCCGAAATTTCAAGCCTAAGAAGATTCTTTGTGCAAAAAGAATAGTATGAAACATTTTTTTGTATATTTTACAGCTGAAGAATCTGGAATCTTTTTAAAACGATAATATATCGTTTTAGGATTAAGCGATTCTATTGCGTTTTATGAGATGATCAATAAATCTGAATTTGAATTCAGAATCCCATCATTGCAGGTGCATCATCTTTGAAATCTTTGAAAGAAAAATCAGGTGTAGACGATGCAGGTCTGCATCTGATTATATTTTTACATATGAGGTAAAATACATTAAACAATGAAATTTTTACTAGTTTCTTCTTCTTTTATAAAAAAGAAAATTTTTTCAAAAATATTTTCTATTTATACTTGCTTTGCAAAAGCGAATATCTGAATATATATTATGATTCTGATAATTTGCAGTTTTCAATTTCTATCGTTAAATTTATTCTCATATTTCTTTAATATGTATTAATCTGTAAAATTATTTGTTGTAATATCAAAATTATATTTTCAGATCAAGCTTTATGTTAGATAATTAATATTTTATTTATACAAAGTTAAAGCAATCGATTTGTTTATGCAAAATACATCAATTATAATATCGAAATTACGATTCTCGAAAAGATGGCGAGTACAGATTACATTTTGTTAAACTGATAATCATCATTTGTGTGTAGCAATTCAATGATGGCTTTTAGAATCCTTTTTGTTCTTATCATTGCAAATACAATAAAAATTTGTATAATTGTTACGATACAAATAGCGACCAAAATATGTATAATTTTAGTAACATAAAAGATTACATAATTATTATATTGTAAATAAATAATAATGCAAAATTACATAGTTCTTGTGATTACAAATAACAATAAAAAATTTCATATAATGAGACAATCTGTGATAGAAGACTATGTGAGATGTAAAGTCAAATTGATAATGCTATTATAATCAAGAATGAATATCAATGATTAATGTATCAAATTGATAATGCTATTATAATCAAGAATGGATATAAATGATTAATGTATCAAATTGATAATGCTATTATAATCAAGAATGGATAATCAATGATTATAAATGCACAATAATATTCAAACAATTCACTGATGAAATATTTTTTTGATTTTTGCAACATCAATTGGACTAAAACGAAATTTAAAAATTATAAAAAGAAACTTTTGTTTTTTTTTATCTTTTTAAACTTCTGGAAAGTTTTGTTTATCTTTTTTAACTTATTTCCTCTTCCTATTTCATTTTTTATTCATTCATTTGAATATATTTTAAATAATATAGCAATAAAAAAGAATCAGAATTATACATTTTATTATCATCTTATCAGCACATATATAATGATTTTTATTACTATATCTCAAGTTTTATCAATACCTAAAATGATGCAAGGGTTTCTTCATACCAACCAATTGTGAACATTATTAAGAATCCTATGATAAATCCGATATTTTGAAGCAATAGTGTCATATACCACTTATCATTTGCCGATGCTGACTCGTTTTTCAAATGTATCAACTACAAAAAGAAAATTCAATGGCAAGTTTTCTCGAAATTAATCAGAATTGAATTATCAAATCATGTTAATTAATTGATCTAACTGCCAATATAGAACTGAGATTCTGAATTTCATTTTATAAAATGCCATAATAGAATCTCATTTGATCAGTATTGATAAAATATTAGATGAAAGAAGAAAACTAACAAACCATATCAAGCCAAGCAACATATAAAAACATTCCAGCTGTAATAGCAAGCAATATTTCAACAGCACTATTAACACTAATTGCTGCTAAGCCAAGAAATAGGCCTGCATAGGCAGTTAAAGAAGAGATAAAATTCAAAAGTATGGCACGTGGAATGGAAAGGCCAGATTCGATTAACACCGCAAAATCACCTAAATCTTATTGAAAAAATAATTTCTTTTAAAATAATTTAATTTAAATTGAAAAAATAAATGAAAAGATCAAATATTTGGGTATTACGAAATCTAGAATCTTCGGATAATTTCCGAATTTATTTAAAAATTTAATTCTGAATTTAATTAAAAATTGAATATCATATGAATTTTACATTCCTTAAAAAGTAACGAAGAGAAAGATAATATAAAGCAAAATTTAAACCTAATTCATGTGGCAGCTCGTGACATACAACAGCGATACTTGTCGCTATACCGACTTGATTTGAGATGGCAAAACTTGCACCGATAGCTATTCCATCAATAAAATTATGAATTGTGTCGCCAAAAATTATCATAAATGCGGCACTTCTAAGGCCGCACATTATCACAGGCTCATTAGCAATACCACTAATTGTACCATGATGATGATGATGATGAATATGATGACCACAATCGTTATCGATACTCTTCTTCCTTCTACTTTAATATTTTTTGCTTAATTCCTTTTTTTTATTTCTTAGAATGAGTTTAATGAGAAATTAAAAATTAAATTAAATGAAGTTTTACTTGGAAATGATTTCATCTATAACAATCATGCAGGTGAGGTGGACATAGACGGAGAAGAGAAGGGCATGTGAAATTCATGAATCATTTAAATATGAATTATGATAATCAGATTAAAAATGCAGGCTGTGCTACTTTATACTATATTTCATACTGAATATATTAATTATTGAATAATTATAATAAATAATTATGTCTCTTTCAATTTGCTTACCTTTCACAATCCGACCAACCATTTTGTGGTGTAATTTTTGTTGCTTGCTGAAATTACATCACTAATTCATTTTAATTTCAAACATTGATAATATTGATATTGGCATTAACACTAAAACATTAATAATCGGATATCGAATTTGCTCACATTTTTTTTTCGCCAGATAGGTAAAGCACTGATGAATTCTAACATGTAGAGAATATAAACGGCCCCAATTACAGCCGTCATTTTGAGCAACATTGAATGCTCATTGGAAGTTAATGTCCCATCTTCTGATTTCTACAAGCATTGCAAATTATCAGTTGTGATATACAAATCTTCAAAGATAATCATATTTATCATTGAAGGAATAAAAATTTAGCAAGCAATTGAAAATGACAATTAGATCTAACCTTATGATCATTGTGATAATAATGATAATTTGAATGATTGCCGTCTGTTTCAGAATCGTTATGATCATGGTGAGGATGATGATGATGGTCATGATTATGATGCGAATGATTATGTACTCCGACTACCTTAATCATTAAAAACAAAATTATCAACTTTTTCAAGTTTATTTAGAAAATAAATTAGTCGCAAAACATATTTATCAATTTCTACAATAAAATTGTTATTTACAAATGATATCAAAGTTCAGATTCCCCATTATTTGAAGAACATCAAAATTTTAGTCTTGCTGTGGTTTGTTTTGAATTTTTTATGAAATATTATCGATTTGCAATTAGAAATTTATTTCTTTTTTGTCTTCTGTCTACTTCTTATCTTATCGAATAAGATGTAATGAATAAAGCAAGAAATACCTGTGGTAAAATATGAAGTAAAGCATCTGAACTCATTGTTGAAGCAGCTAAAGCAATAAACATTTGCATCCATCTATGTCGCCACTTACCTTTGATAACAGGTAAAAATACAAGACCAGTTAGTGATAATAGCGATATTATAGTAATCGATATAAAACCATAAAAGAGAGCTGAAATTAAAGATTTATTCCTGAACATTCCACTCTCGTCTAAACATAAAACAAAATGTAAACATACATTCAGTCTTGAAAATATTTTCAGCATTCATTATCGTTGTTGATAAATAGTCCAATAAGCGCTGATCCAATATAACTTTTAGATCGCACAGGTAATTACAAAAAATATAAATGGAGCAACGAGAAAAATTAGTATACACAACTTTGCAGTAATGAATCTGAAACTTTGAATAATTTGATGACGATAGGTGGGATAGGCCTGTAATAAAAATGGGAAGGGTTGTCATCATAGGTAGGATGGATCATAGTACAGTTGACATTTCGATATGTTAGGCATGCACAGACACCCTATTTGTAGCATTTTGTATGAATTCATTAGGACAGGTATCGACAGGTGAATAAACGAGCATTTAAGGTCTGCCCGTGATTTTCTGAAATGAAACCTTAGCATGAATTTCTTTGAATTTTTTCAAAAATATAAAAACAAAAAATAATTGGACGATTACAACAATTTTTGTATATAATTTTTAATATTATTATTTAATCTTATCTTTTATCATCCACCAATACAAATATTTTATCAACAAAGAAATATAAAAATTTCAATTTTAATAAATTTTAAAATTTTATAATATTATAATTTTCAATTTCATCATCAACAAATACAGTATCTAATGATAATAGGTCATCAATAAAAATTTTAATTTTCATCGATCTCTAAAATTTTCAATGTTTTCATTTCCAGCTAAAAAACAGTCTTCCTAATCATCTAAAATTTTTCTGAAGCAAATAACATATTTTGTGAACCAAAGTTTCATAAATATCATTTGTTAAATTGTTGTCATTATCACTATAATCTATTATCATTGCCAATATAACTAAATAAAATTTATCAATGATATTGTTGCATTAAGCGAAATTAAATTGAAACGTTGCAAACTTTTTTATTTTTTTAATGAAAATGTTCGTGACATAACTGCAATCCATTTCATAAAAGTTGCATGAGTTTTTTTTTTATCAATAAATTCTGTTATAAGAAAGAACAAATTACAATAATATTAATGATATTATGATAGCAATAAATATTTGCATTAACAATTTCAAATTTAAATCTTTTTCTTTTTGCTTATTCGTTTGGTTTATTTTAAAGAATCTTCTCTCTTTCTTTTTTTCTTATCGATAAGGAAGTAAAGAGAGAATAGAAAAATAAATAGACAGACAAATAGAAGAAGAAGGGGAAGAATAATTTTAAGAAATTGGATCATAAAATTAATCATAAAAAAAGTGAAAAGGAAATATTTATAAAAAGGAATAAAAATAATTATTTAATAATTATTACTTTTTGGAAAATCAATAAATGAATTAATAAACCTTGCAAAAATGATAGTATCAGTTGTATAAGAGCAGAAGAAAAATACTTTTTTTCGAGAGATTAAAATCTTTCTCAAAAATGAACTAATGCTGCTTTTATTGGCATAAAATTTTTAATTTAGATTTCTCTTTTTTTCTCTCCTCCTCTCTCTTACTCTTATAAACGATAATAATTTATTTATGATAAGAAAAGTTATCTTTAAATTTTACGGAAATTAATTGTTTTCATACAATACAATACTTATTTGCATATGCATAACTAATTGCAAATTCAATACTCGAAATAATAAAAGATAATCAAAGATAATCAAAATAATTATTTATAAATAAAAAGAAAGGAAATTTATCATAAATTATTTTCAAAGGTTAAGAAGAACTTAATCATAAATATTTAAAACTTAGAAAATTATTTTGTTCAACATGATTGAATGAATTAATATTAAATGCAAATTTATGAAATATTTATTTGATTGGTTTTGTAAAAAATTTTCATCTAGATTAAGTATGTCGAGTTTATTATAACTAAACTTGTTTCTAATCAGAAAAAATCAATGTATATTTTATAATTAACAAATTTTTCAAAGCATATTAATATGCAAGTATTAGTTCACTGAATATTTTTCATGAATAAAATATTATATAATTAAGTAATCATTTAATACTCGAAATAATAAAGAATGAAATAACATATTTACCACAAATAAAAGAAAAAAATTTGTCATGTATATGATCTAATATTAATAAAATAAATTTAAATTTCACTTTGGTCATTTTGATAAATATATTTTATCTGCTGATTACGATTCCAATTATAAATAAATGTTTATTTACTTATTTACGCCTTTTTATTTACTTACAATTTTTCATTCTAATTTTGTTCCTCGATGAAAATATCATTATCACCAGCAACAACAACAATAAGGGAGATCATTTGTCGATCAAAAATGCCAAGGACATCATTTGATAAATAAAATTATCAAGGACAGCATTTGACAGATAAAATTTCTTAATGTTATATCGAAAGAAATTACCTAATATATTAAAAATGATAAGGTAATTAATTAGCTAGATCAAACAATTTGTCATTATGATGATAAAAACATTTGGCGGATAACATATATGCGAATTTTATCAAATTTCAGCAATACTTCAACATTTATTAAATATTTTAGATCATATATATTTTATTATTGTTTCTGGCAATTTTTGCTTTTTCTTCACTTTCGAAACATCATATTTTCGTATAATAAAATTATTTATATTTTGCACAAAAATTTCTTCAATCAAAGATTTTTTTAAAAAAAAACTTTGATTATTTAAAAAGAAAGAGAGAACACAAAAAAGGATAGAATAATAATAAATTTTTAAATTCTTTTTTGCAAATATTCAGATCGATAATAATTCTAAAAATTCAAGAATAATTCAATTTGATACTTAAATAAGCAATACAAATATTATTATAATATATATATATATATATATTATCAAACAAACAAATAAACAAATAAACAAACAGATAAACACAAATAATTAAGTTCAAAAAACAATATTATAAGTAATGTAAATCTAAGAATATTTTCATTAAAGCATGTATGTCATTTTATTAATTGATGAAAATATTAAGTAAGTTTTTTTTCTATTTTATCATTAATTATGATAATAATAGAAAGAAGAATTTGTAGATTTGTAGTTATGATTAAAAAATATAATCAGAGTAACTTAGATTCTCGAGCTGAATTTGCAATTAGGTTTAGGTCAAGGGCATAATAGAAAAAAATGAATTTGATAAGAAAGTAAGGAAGTTTGATGAAAATTGGTAAAAGTTAAGGCATTCAGAAAATTTTGTTTGTAATATGAATAATACTGCAAGATATGATATATATCAATTTTAGTATAATAGGCATATTAAAGTTTGCAATTCATTTTCTCTCATTCCTTAAAGGCATGCTGATAAGGTTGTTAGAAAAACTAAAGTACAATCATCAAAATTTTTTTTATTCAATTTCTACATTCTTCGACAAATATCATTCTGAATTGAAATATATGAAGGGAATAAGACATGTTTGTTTAAGTTTTTAAGTTGACATTAGTAAGTACTATTATTTGTTTACATTCAAATTACAATAGGCATTGTAATTTTTAGGCCAGTTTTTGTTCCATTAAAATAGATGACAAGTTTTGCTTAAAAAAAATCTGAAACATAATCTTATCATTCATTTTATATATTCTTAATGCAAATATTATCTGTATGATAAGATAGGCGCTTTACTTGAAGCTAACATTATAGGCCTTTTCAGAAAAAAAAAATAAAAGAAGGAAATGAAAGAAATTTTCGAAACTTTTATTTTTCAAGAAAAGCCGTTCAATAAACTTTCAATATTATTCAATAAAATTCCAAAAATTTTATTTGAATAGCATTGAAATATAACATTTCTCTTCTTTTTTTTCATTGATTACATAAAAAATTTCGTACTTTTTTTTTGTTTTCAAAGAGCTAAAAATTATTAATTATGAAATTATGAATTTTTAAATTCTTTTTTCGAAAAAATATATATTAGCTTTAACTGATGCAAAATTGATAATATTTTATCAGCATAATTTGTAGTTGATTCAGTTTAGCTTATTTGAATATATGTATAGAGATAATAAGTAATTAATTAACTTTTAGCCTTTAAATAGTTAAAACTATGCCAATTTTGATTATTTCAAATAATCGAAAATAGTTTTTTCAAATATTTATATAAGTAAATGCAAATTAAGTTTTTAATCATTTTTACGTTTTTGTTAGGAAATAATTAATATTTAATACTACAATTATATTACGTAATTTATTTAGAAAATTTCTTTTGCATCTGCCAAACAATTTTTTATTTCATATGACTTTTTTTTAAATTAGAAATTAATTAGAAAAATAAAATATTACATCGAATGTTTAGACAAAATTTGATAAAATAATAAACAGTAAAAATGTAATCTAAAATTAGTAAAAAAATACAAATTTCATTTCAGAAACAAAATATGAAGAAATATTTTTTAAAAAAACTTCGGCATTTAAAGGAAATAAAACTATGAAATAGACCTGTCATCTTTGTGTGAAATTAAAACTTTATCATATTTGATTTATCAAAATTAACAATACTATATCAAAAGTTTAATTGTGCTTTCAATATGATATTTACCTATTTGAATTCAGATTTATTATTTTAACTAATCAATTAAACGCCAATATAATTAAGTTGACTTATTCATCATTGCTATTTCATTTTATTACTTAAATTTCAACGAAACAAATATTTTTAATTATTAAATAATTTTTTAATTTCACTTAATAATTTAGTTTATTAACGAATTATAAAGTATTGGTATTATTATGCATCAGCAAATGATATATTCATGATAAATGAATCGATAAAAAGTTTTGGAAATTAATATTATTTGTGTAAATAAACATATTTACCTGTTTTCTTTCTTGTACAAATTTAATTCCTTTCGGCCGCACTTTTTAATCTCAACCAAAACATTTTATCAGTTAAGTGGCATATTTTGAAGCGAAAAATTCGTTTCGATTAAGTTATTTTAATAAATTGCAAAAATATTTTACGATTAGCAAAGCAAAGCAAATAGAAATTTACATTAATTTCATATAATAATAATAAAAAATTAGTAGAAGGAAAAATTATAAATTGATTACTTTCAAATTTCAATTCTTTAAATAAGTTTGAGATTGTGAGATTTAAACTGGATAAAATATGTACAACATATCATTTTTAACATTTTAAAAAAAGAAAAACCGGAATATTTATGATTATAAATTATTTTATGTCTAATGTAATTTTCTAGAAACTTTTTTTTTTTTGAATTGATCATATCAATAGTTTCGTCGTAGGAAAAGGATGCCTTCCAACATATTTTTTATTTATTAATAAATTTCATGATTAACTTTTAAAAAATACTTGATACTTTTACATTTTCATAATGATAATAATCGAATGTTAATTGATTAATTTTGAATAAATGATGATCAAAATTTACTTGCAATTTCTTTCCGAGAAAACATGGCGAATTTTGATTTATTTTTAAGCGATATTAAACATTTGCAAACTTTAATTTATTTTTAAACAATATCGGAACGTTTCAGCATTTTTTACCTTCTTGTAATAAAAATTGTCAAATGATAATTTAAAATAATTTGTAACTTCCTTTCGTCATCGTCAAAATTTAACAAACAATTAATTTTTTTTTGGGAATTTACTTTCATTCTCAGTAAAAGATTGTTTATTAAAAATTGCCAATAATTTTTATTAGCAATCGTAAAACGAAAAAGGATATGATAAATTTCTTGGAAATCATTTTATAATCAATTAACTATGCTAATTATTTGAATCGATTCCTATCCTATCTCAGCACTTGTTTTAATCGAGAATCACCATTTCTGAAGAATTATTATTAATTTAAAAAAATCGAAGGCTGTAAAAATTAACAAAATAGTTATTTGATTATTAATTAATCATTTCTAATCTTATTCAATTCTTCATAGTTTTATAAAAATTTGCTTATAATATTTCAGCCGAAATTTTAAATTTGAATACTTGACGACTCTCGAAGTTTAGTTCTTTCTCGTCGTTCCCATTGACATTGTTTTCTTTTTCTTTCACATTACAACATAAAAAAGTTTAATTTTAATCGGAAATTCATTGAAAAATTAATTTTTCATTTATACATATTCCATCGTTTCTTTCTTAACTTCTCATTATGTTCAGTTAATTTGATTGAAAAAAAACAAATTGAAAATTTTAATCAAAAATTTCAATTTTAGGTCCAGCGTTATCAATTTTTAGATTTCAGTATTCATTGTTGATCGAGTAGCGAAATTTGGACGATTTGTTTAGGATCAGTTTGTCCAACATAAACAATGCCATCATCCGAAATTGCTAAACAATGAGCATTCTTGATTCCCTAAAACAATTGAAAAAAAAGCTCCCAAATTATTATACAAAAATTCAATAAATGCAAAAATCAATGAATTCTTTAATTAGAAAATTTAAAGTAATTCATTTCAAAAAGTTTACTTTTATAAAAGTACTCGCTTTTCCATTGTTCATATCCATCACAAATAATTGTGGTTCGATACCTTCGCCATCTGATTCGGTAACACCAACCAGATAATGTCCTACAATACATATTAGTCGTTTTGATTAATGATTTTAATGATCAAATTTTAATCACTTTGATAAATAATTTTTTCATTCATAATGATAATAATATGTGTATATATTATATCATAATTATACGAATGCTTAAAATATAATGAATATTATACATTAAAGGAACTGATTTTATTAAAATTCGATATAACATTAAATCATTCTGATAATAGTTTTTATTCAAAAATTAATAATAATAATGTAAAATTCATTTATTTCGTTTCCGATATTTTCGGTAAAAAAAAAATTATTTTGCGACATTATGTTGGAACAACGAAAGAACTACGGTAGTTTCTTTTTAAAAGTTTCCGGTACTTTTTTTTTGGTCCAGTCTCATAATATAAATTATTTAGTAAAGAGAGAGAAGAAAAATCATTATTGCTACTTTTTTCACGAATCGCGTAAATTCGACCAACACTTTCCGCTTTTGTGATTAACATTCCGGTCGGTAGTGCTCGTCGATCATCGGAAACGCCAGCGCTAAAACATTGAATACGTTCATTATCACGATCCGCTACGCAAATCAAATTTAAATCCTCGATAAGTGCTATCGAATGAGGTATTGAGAACTGATTACCGATAGTTGCACTCAAACCTGAAATAATCAGTGTAATTTTATTTACAAAAAAATAATTCCTATGATAATTTTTGTTTACTTAGTGATAAGCAAGACTGTGATAATATTCGACAAGTAAATAACAAAAATATTGCCGATTATATAAATTGAAAAAGTCTGATCGTATGAAAACAAATTTTATGCTTTGAATATTTTCATAATTCTTCGTATTATTCATAATGATTCTTATCTATTCTATTTGAATTGAAAATTTAAAAAATAGATTCTCTAAAATTTGATTTTTTACTATAATTTCCGATAGGATTTTATTCATTCAATTTAAACTTGTCTCTCGCTACCTGCATGATATAAATAAGATATATGATACATGAATCGTTTAGAATTAGGCTTATGAAAGGAATCATAAAATCACAATACATAATTAATTAATTAATTAAATGAATTTAGATATGTATTGATCGACTTATTAAAATTTAATTTAAAATTGAATTGATTGATATTATTCAAAGATGGAAATAAACCATTCGGATGACCAAATTCTGCTAACAATTTGCCATTTTCATCAAATTTCATGATTCTATTGTTACAGTAACCATCAGCCACAAAGAAATGTCCATTTTGAGCGACCGCTACATCAGTTGGCTTACAAAAATGTTTCTTATCAGAGCCTGGTTTTAGACGTTCACCCAATTTCATCAATAATTTGAAATGTTTATCATATTTAAATACCTGAAATAATCTTCCAAATATCAACTAAAATTTGGAATGCTGAAAATTTCAGCTGAATGCTAAGATTATTTTCTTTTAAAAATTTACATTAAAATTTTTTATCAATTGATTTATTAAACTATTTATTAAGCTTAGTATAGAAAATTATTTGAAATTAATCTGAAATGAATGAATTGAACTTAATTTTTTCAAAGAAATTAATTAGAAAAATTATTGATATAAAATTTAACAGTTGAAAATTAATCATTACTTGATGTAATCCAACATCCGTTAGCCAAATATTATCGTCATGATCTACCGTTAGCCCATGTGGCATGTAAAAGATATCTTGGCCAAATTCTTTCACAACTACACCAGAATATGGATTGATCACATAAATTGTTGCGTTTTTTATTGGACCCAAACTTGCATTGAACTTATTGTATTTATTAAATGACCTAAAATTGTTCATTTTGCAATGAAAAAATAGTATAGGCATGTGCGTAGTTGTGCCACGCAAAAAAAGGCCGAGAATTTTACATCAAAGAGGTCGAGAATTTTACATCAAAAAAGTCGAGAATTTCACACCAAAAGGATCAAAAATCTTATGTCAGATCTCATGAATTATATTGTTTGCAAAGTTTGATTTGGAATTTAAATGAATCTGTCGACTCTTAGAATTTAATTTAGTAATTTTAACTATGGTGTGTTGATCATGCAACTAATTCATCATAAGGATGATTATGGAAAATATTATCAAAGTACTGATCAGCTCGCCTAAATAAATACCTTAAGAGCTATTAATTATCACCATGGAAATAATCAATCATTAACATCTTTGATAATTAATCTTCGAAGCATATTATGTTGGCAATTTATTGCTTTATAATCTTAACTTGAAAAGTTTGAATAATCTTAAAAGAATAAAATTTCTAATTTTGCAATATATTATGTAAAATAATTATTGTTATTGCTGTTATAATTGTGATATTTTAATTAAATATCAGTATAACACTCACTTGATAACTGTTATCAAATGAGTCTGACTACATGTTAAGACTGATTGTTTTTAAATTTTATTTATTTATTCGTTGAAAGGAATAACAAAATTTTTTTTTAATAAACAAGTATGAGTGATCGAAATTTCAGCAATAATTTTTATATGAAAAATTTAGCTATAAGTTGATTTGAGAAATTAAATTAATAAAATATTATGGGAAAATACATATCGATTATTACATTTTCTATATCGATTATTATATTATCAGAAATCCGAAAAAAAATTTTGAAATGAAGGAAACTTTTTTGCCAAGATTTCAAATCTTAAATTCAAAAATCCATTTATATAATATTATTCATATCATTTAATCAATCAATTTTTAGATCTGCCAATTTAGATGGTAAAATCTTTGACATCGTCGAGTAAATCATTTCTTGAAAAGGCTAATTAATCAAAAACAATAATTAATTATATTGATCATAGGCTATTGATGATTTCAGATGCTTAGCTAATAATTAGCCAGCAAAATGCAATATTTACGATTATTAGCCAGCAAAATGCAATATTTACGATTATTAGCCAACAAAATGCAATATTTACGATTTATTCATATTAAAAATTCACAAAAAAAATTGTAATAATCGACAGATTCATATTTAAATTAAAATTATTTATTAATAGATAAATTAATTTCGTCTTTCTTTTAGTTTGAAAAATATTCAGTTCATAAAAGGACAACAAATGATCGTAATTATAGCAACTTTTTTTTCATAAAAAAAAAGAAAAAATCTCAAATGATAATTTAAATTTAACATTTCCTGTGCTACTAGACAAGGAGAGATAAAGAGATGGAGAAAGGGAAAGAGAAAAAGAAAGAGATTTTAGAAATTTTTCAGAAAGGAAAAATGCAAAAATTTTTTGATTTAATAAATTAGTTTCATTCTTCTATTATTGCATAAATTTAAATATTGCATTTATTAATTAATGCATTTGTTTTGATGTCTTCTCTGCATTAATCCATCTTCTTCGCATGAGATGGATATAATAAAGAAATTGGTTTATTCAGGAAAGGAATGTAGGATGGATATAAAAGTTATTTAAATTCCATTAGGTTTAATTATTAGGTTTATTCAATATTTACTTGCAATATTTTTGCTTTTTCTTGCTTAAATTTATTTCCCAAACAAAACATCTCCTAATAATTTTACAAAAGTAAGTTTATTATATATAAATAAATAAATTGGTTTAAGTGATTGAGAAGAAATTTTTTAAATTAAAATAACTTATCGTACCATTGATTCCATATTCGATCAGCTCTGTGAAATGCCAAAAGATGTCCTGCCGAATTAATTCCCAGTCCGGTTACTTGTCCAATTACCTTTGATACCGGTAAAATGTAAGCCTAAATTTAAAAAAAGAAGAAAATTAAAGGGATGAATCAAGAGTAGCTATTTAACATTTGAAAATTTTATTGAAGTCGAGATATTTAATGGACAAGAAAGTGTATCATTCAATTCATATATATATATATATATTTATAGGAAAAAATGGATAAATTTTTCTATCAAAAAAAAGAAAATTGTGTAAAATTAAATTAATTGTAAGTTAAAATAGCTGACTAATAAATAGAAAAAAGAAATTTAAATTGGTTTGTTAAATGATAAAAACAAAAGAGGAAAGTTTTCATAAAGTAATAAATTTGAAAAAGTTTAGAAAATTGATGACGAAAGAGAGAGGGAAAAATAAATAGAAAAGATTAATTTATTATTGATATTGCTAATTAAAACCTTATCATCTGTATCATCCAAATCTTGATAATACTGAAATGGAACGATATTTTGATTCATCAGTAAATCATCATTATCAATATTGCCATTATCATCATTACCAATATCATTAATTTTTCCAATTTTGCCATAAATACTTTTATAATTATAATCAAAATCAGAGTTTTGAATAGCTTGACCAATGCTTGGTATCATAATAGTCAATAACAACAAATATAAATGATAATTTCGCATTTTTATCATTCGTCGAATTATAACAGCATATCACAAAAAATGAAAATGAGTTTACAATTTCCGAAAGAAGCGAAAGAGTTGAATATTAGCCTAATTCTCGCTTCAAAAATATTAGCCTAAGGCATGCTTTAAATATAAGAGGGGCAAATATGGGCGGAGATGAGCCAAGAGATTGGTTAGAGAAAATCGATTTACTGGCACACGATAAGTTTGTTGACATTAGGGCAGAGTGCTATTTCTTGACGTCATCAAACTTTCATCTATTTTCACTTTTTTTTTTTCCTTTTAAGAGATAAGGAAATGAAATGAAAAATAAATTTCGATTATTTGCTACTCAATTTCTTGCAAGCTTGGATCTAATTATGCGATGAAAAGAGCCTAGGCTTACTTAATATTGTCGTAGAGAGAAATGGCTAAATATAAAAGATTAAATTGAAATGAAATGCTTCATTGACTTTCTCAGATATGAAAAATCTCGATAATATATTTTCTTGACATTATTTTATCCATTAATAAAATTTTAAAGTATATCTTTGATTATGAAGCGATTGTTAAAATTATATCAAACAAATTTTGATCATCATAGTTCGAGAGTGGAATACAAAAGGTTACATCATTAAAACTCGTTAAATCGCAGATTTATATTTCACTGAAACATGACAAATCTTTTAACAAAGTTTCCATCATTGTGAATTTTTTAATACCATCATATTCGAGAAAAAAAAAAAAAAACTTTTTTTTGGCATTTCAGATTGGAAAAATATGATGCAAAGCACTAATTTTGCGATCAGTTTAATCGATCAAATTGATTGATATTTGTCGTTATTTGCAATTTTTTTTTAAACGAAAATTTCTTTCTGTCATTAATAATTTCGATTAATTGAAGATATTTTGGGTCGAGATCGAGATTTTACTATTTTGCTAGGATTCCAATTCAACTTCGCAGAATCAAATGAGTGCTTTCTTTTGTTTTATTTTTTGTAATATATCAAATATTTTGCAACGGTATTTTTCAATTTTATTATAATTTTTGCTTTATACAATATATTAAATTTGTAGTAAGATTGATCCTTATATTCGTTACTATTCTTTTCGATTTTGATACGATACAAGATATTTGTCAAAGCTATCAGTATTGATGATAACAATGATGATTTCGTGATTTGATTATGAGCCTCATTACAACTATTGTCACTACTAATAATTGCTATTATTATTCATGTTTAATATTATTATTATTGTTACTGTTATTATCATAGTCATTTATTATTATTATTACTATTATTATTGTTATTAAATATTTATTATTATTATTATTATTATTATTATTGTTATTACTCTTAACAAATATATTGAAGAATGATTTTACCATAACATTATCCCTGCCATTTATTTTCCTATATTGTTTATCAATCTATTTTGATAATCTTTTTTTCTTATTTAATGAATTGTTTGAAATGCTATTGTTTATTAATTCATATTAAAAACTATAATAAACATTTGAAAATAAGAATAATATCTTTGCAAATCATTTAAACCATTCAAAATCAATTTTAGGCTTAAAAACGAAGTTCGAGAAAAATAAAACGAAATATTTAAAAAAAAACTGAAAATTCAATTTATACTGTTAAGAGGGATGAAGTTATTAAATGATGTTAATTTAAAAAATGACAATACTATTTAACAACTATGATAAAATATTAGCAATCTTATCAATCAGTTTATACTTATTTTTTTTAGATACTGCAAGGATTATTTTTTTTAGATACTGCAAGACTAAATTATCAGTATGGCAGCATAAACAAACTTATCAATTTCAACAGGTCGAAAGTCAACATCCTTTTTTCTAATTTTTATTTAAAATTTGCATAAAATTTGTTTTTACTAAATGTAAATGCAATTTGCATAGTAATTAATTAACACTATATTCGAAATTTATATAAAAATCGTTAGAACTGCTTATTAAATGGTATACAGATATATTAAATATAAAATTAAATAATAACTATAACAAAGATATAAAATCTTTTAATCACCATTAGATGCATCAAATTAAGTTATTAAATTAAATTATTTTCATTTACTACTATTCTGTATAAAATTTATTGATATCTGTTAATTTAGTTTCTTTTCATACGAACACAATTTTAATTAAGTTAACCTAATTATTGTAAAAGTTATTCAATTCCTGTAAATACATTATCTAAGAAATTTCAGTTTTCCTTTTCTTTTTATTATAACACTATTTTCTAACTATTATAATTTTATAATTTATACTTATTTCGATCTTTTCTATCGATTTTTTCTTCTTTAATGGAAATAAAAAACTAAAACTATCATCTACTTACAGTATTTTAATCATTTGGTTGCAATTAACTGGAATGCTTTGGGTTAAGTGACGAATTTAACGGGACATTGAAAGGACCATGAGCTATTTGTAAAATAAAGTTGCTAAATGACTAGCCATCGTTCCGGCTTTATTCCGCCTAGATGGTGTCTTGTTTGCGTTAATGTTTGCGTTTTCTTTTACTACGGGGTTTTGTGTCACGGTATTTCCGGATTCGGAATTAAGAGCTATCAAATATTGCTAATTGTTCGAGCTAGAATGATGAAAAAAGTTTACATCTAAACAGTAGAGAAAATTAAATTTTCAGTTCATCTGCATATATCAGAGAATCCAGTTCAGACAATTCATTATCACTGTCTTGGCCAATTTGATAAATTTGAATTATTCATATTTTTTTTTATTTCGCACTTGACTGAACTATTTGTTGATTATTCCATAAATAATTTTATTCCTATCAACACATAGATGACGATATTTCTCCCTTTCTCCCTTTTCTCATTGTTCATAATTAAAATGATTTATTATTTTAGAATAACAGGTTTTGAGTAAAATTTCTATTATATGCTAATAATTGAATTTAAATCCTCACGTATTCAAGTTATTTGCATATCTCGAATATTCGTGTTTTTTCTTTTTTTATCAATTATTTGTATTATTTTTACCATAAATAAACTGTGTTCTTCGGAATTATACAATTTACTTTTCTTCTCTAAAGATTATAGTTGTTTAACATAAGCTTGGAAAAATCATTAGACACTGTCTTGGTCAATTTGATAAATTTAAATTTTTCATTTTTTTTTTTTCACTTGACTGAACTAGTATGTCCTATAAATTTTACTTATTTGTTTGTTCATCGATACTTAATTTCCGACTGAATAATTTGTAATTCGATAACTGAAGAAAAGAGAGAAATAAATTAACTTATGTAATTGAAATTTCGAAGCACATAATGTCTGCGATCGATCGGTATGAGAACTTTTTTACCTTCTAATTAATTATTCTATCGATTACTTTTTATTTTTCAACATTAGTTACTGTTCTTAATAATAGCCATGTTTCATTCCTAATTTTTTCTTTTTTCGGATTTGTGATTTCCTTTATCAAATGGTATGCTCGCTCGTATTGTTTGAACATTTTAAGTTTTATTTTTTTTCGTAATTTCGTATGCTTATTTCTTCATAAATATCTCTCATTATCCTCATTTTTTCCTTATCATTTTTCAATTGTGTTGATATAATATATTTTAATGCTATGGCGATAAGATAGCAATATAATTAGACCAGCATTTTGTAGGTATAATTATCAGTACTTTCCTCTGCAAATAAAATAAATGATAAATACTGTCAAGTTTTCAAGACGAAATTAAAACTGTAAGGAATATTGTATTTTTTTTAAATTAATCCTTCAGAGTTTCTTTTTTCGAAACTTTAAGTATCAGAATAGAAATTTGTAATTGCAACAAATTTTGTGGTACCAATGTTTAAGTAGGTAAAAGAAGTCGCAGTAAAATTGTCAAAATTTAGGATATAAAAATTTGGAATCACAGAAAAAGAATTTTTGCAATATTTGTATCCTAAATAGGTGTTTTCTATTTTTGCATTAATTTTAAATTAGACCAAAACTTATGCTCGTTACTAGATTTAAAAGAGAGATGAAAAATGAAATTATTATGTTTACAGGAAAGTTGAGCATCATTTCTCAATATACAATATACAAGTGGTGATTTAAAAACTGAATTTAATAAGGTGTTTCTTTTGCTTAGGGTATCAAGAAATGGCTGCTGGACAATTACCGGCTTGTGTTATTGATAATGGAACGGGGTTAGCAGTTATTTTATTCTGTTGTTTTCTAATTTTTATTTCGACATTTTTCAATTCCAATATATAGTTAATTGTATTTAAAATCATTCTTTTTCTTAATGTCATCTTGTATTAAAATTTTTCTTGTTTTGGCAAAAAATTTTGTAAATTTTTATCAGTTTTAATATTGGACATAAACTTCTGTTAAAAATGAAGTTATGTATACCAGAATTAGATTATTATCCAAAAAGGATGCTGTCATTTAGTAACTATGTATATCGCCATTTTTATTTTGATAAAACATAAGAATAATTTCATGCAAAAGTCATAATGTAAATTTTTTTTATCATAACAACATAAATAAACTAGGGAAGCTCAATTGACAAAAGAACATCTTATAATTAATAATAATTTCAGGTACACGAAACTTGGTTATGCAGGAAATTCAGAACCGCAATTTATTATTCCTTCAGGCTAGCATTTTATTTTTTTGCAAATCTTCTGAAGTTAATATTTTACATTTTATACCTATAACCAATTTCGGTTTAGACGTATGAATTCCTCAAAGATTAGATTGTAAATTCATCAATTTATAGCAATAGCAATACGAGAAAAGATGGGTTCTCAGTCATCAGCGTTGCGATGGAATGCAAATACAGGTTCACGGATTGAAGATCTTGACTTTTATATTGGTGATGAAGCGCTTTCACCGAGTGCTGCCAATTATGCTGTTAAAGTATGGTTTTATTAAAGTTAATCTTTTGAATATATTTACTTTAAACGAATGGTAGATTGATTCCAGAATGTAAGTCTTTTATATAAGCAACATATTTTACTTTATTACACTCCTGTGCACTTCATTTGGTACTTATTTCCATTTTCATCTAGTATCCAATTCGTCATGGAATTGTGGAAGATTGGGATTTAATGGAACGATTTTGGGAGCAGTGCATTTTCAAATATCTACGAGCTGAACCGGAAGATCATTATTTCCTATTAGTTTGTGACTTTTTTTGTCCCTTCATCCATATTAAGTTAATATGTTTATTTATTTTATGTTTTTCAGTTCACATGTTATTTTCATTTCTCACATAACTTTTTGGAATCAAACATTGAATTAATTGATTTAAGATTAAAAATTGTTTTTAAACCAAAATTTTTTTGATTTCAAAATGAACTTTCTAGATTTTAAATTTATTTCTTTTCTATTTGTTTTTTATTAACTTATTTTTATTTATTGATCAAGATTTAAGATAACAATTATTGGTTAATTAGTTGTTTATGAATCCAAGAACTTTCATTTTGATTTGGTCCATTTTCAGACTGAGCCACCTTTAAATACGCCAGAAAATCGTGAATATACAGCTGAAATTTATGTTTGAATCATTTAATGTACCTGGTTTATATATTGCTGTACAAGCTGTTCTGGCTCTTGCAGCTTCCTGGCAAAGTCGAGATTTACTTCATCGTTCACTGACTGGATTAGTAAGTTATTTTCTTTTTGTTGAATGGCATTTGTTTGAAAAGGTAATATTTTTTATGTGTAGAAACCTTATTTCAAAATAACAATATTCTTTGCGAATACTTTGCAAAATTAAGGACAAAAAATACTAGCTGAGATTGTTGTAGAAATAAGGCAAGAAGAAAAGATTGAATTACCATGGCTTGCTTATATTGAGGATATTAACGAAAAGATAATTCTATGAAATAAATGATATCGTAAATGGTGTATTTTGAAGTGAACGAATCACTGTATCTTCGTTGATTTGAATCATTCGCTCTTATCTTCTATGTCTTTCAGAATTTGAATTCTCAACAAAAACCAAATAAAAAATGAGTAATCAAACCATAGCGAGAATCAAATTTTTTCTAGTGAAGCGAAAATTTTCTTGTCTGCATTGATTAACTTTAACTTTCATTATGAACGATGTTACTACTACGAACATTCTAGGTTGTTGACAGCGGTGATGGTGTAACACATTGCATTCCTGTTGCGGAAGGTTATGTAATCGGCTCATGTATCAAGCATATACCTATTGCTGGTCGAGACATCACTTATTTTATACAACAATTACTTCGAGAACGCGAAAATACAGTGCCATCGGATCAAAGTTACGAAGTTGCAAAATCGATAAAAGTAAATTTTTATATTTTTTTGACCTATCGTAATTCATTATGTTCCAAAAAAGATTTATTTTTTGTGATATTACCTACATGAGCGTTCACCTTGATTTGACAGAATAACTGATGCATATTACAAATGCCATCAGCAATAATTTTTCTTTGTGATTAATGACTCTGCGGAAAGATGGGACTTCTTCTATTAGGCCATTAATCAATCTATTGAATTGAATAAATAATCTATGTTTTTAGGAGAAATATTGTTATGTTTGTCCGGACATCTTGCGTGAATTTGTAAAATACGATACGGATAGTTCAAAATGGTTTAAAACATATGATGGAATAAACAATGTTACCAAAAAATCATTTGCAGTTGATGTAGGATACGAACGATTCCTTGGTCCAGAAATCTTTTTCCATCCAGAAGTAGGGTTTACCTTCTTTTAAATAATATCGACTTTTTTTTCGAGTATCGGAAGAATTTCATTTGGTTTTGTTGGTTGTTATTTTTGTTGGCCCAGAAATCTCTTACCATCTAGAAGACTTGAATTAAAGATATTTTCTACTTTGTAGATTGCTACTCTAAGGATTCCATCATTCAATCTTTTTTATTTATTCTGAACAAGTTTTCCTGAAGTCATCGATCTATTTCAGTTTGCCAATCCAGATTTCACAGTATCAATCTCTGAAATTGTGGATACTGTAATTCAGCAATGTCCAATTGATGTACGTCGTGGGCTTTATGAGAATATTGTTCTTTCTGGCGGTTCGACAATGTTTAAAGATTTTGCTCGACGTATGCAGCGTGATATCAAACGAATTTCCAGTGCTCGTCTAGCGTTAAGCGAAGAATTATCAGGTGGACGACTAACGGTAATTCGAACATTTTTTATCTATTGGTATTTCTTTGGGGCATCGCAAGTAACTATGTTGGATTTGGAGTTAAGTGAAAACTGACATCTTTTCAATCATTTCGATTTTAAGTTTGCTTTATCCACATTCCCTTATCTTTTTCTAATTTGCTAAGCAAGTGTTATATTGTTCATGGCATTTTTCTGCAATTAATTTAGTCCTTCTCAAATTACTAGCATAGTAAAAATTTTTTTTTTCAGCCTAAACCAATCGATGTACAGGTTATATCTCACAAAATGCAGCGATATGCGGTATGGTTTGGTGGTAGTACCCTTGCAGATACTGTAAGTATGCATTATTATTATAATAGTTATTACGAGACATAAATCTGAAATAAATTGAAAATGCTAAGGGAAATTGTCTTCGAAATGATGGAAGTATATCTTAATTAAGCACTTATATATTTATCAGGCCGTCCTTGCAGTAGATGAAGCAAAGGCATTGCAATATTAGAATCTTGCTAAATGGAATCGGATTTTATAAAAAAATTCGAGAAAAGTTAAGGAAGAAAACAAAGATTCCAGCTTTTTCTGTTATTTTTTTTAATGGTCTGAATAAATATCAACGTTCCATTAGTGTATGTTTCATGTAGGCTGCTATTATTTCCAATTGTAGTTCTCAACTTCGACAGTTACATTGAGAAAATGGAGAAGTTGATAATCCAGGAAATTTTTATTTAATTGTATAAGCCTTTTGGGAAATTTTGAGATCAAATAATTTTGCGAATTGTACCTTGCATAATTCCATGTAAAAATTATAATATGAAAATTATGATATGAAAGAGAATCTCAAAATTTTTATTGAATCTATAAAATCGTTAAATTTTTAAGCCTGAATTCTACGAAGTGGCACATACGAAAGCAGAATACATGGAGAAAGGACCAAGCATCTGTCGACACAACCCAGTATTTGGTGCACTTACTTGAATTTTTGATATGCAGTTAGAACTAGTCGCGAGATCTTTATTGTACTCACTTAATCAGTTTCCCTCTTTTCTATTTAAGATAATAATTTACTATGAAGTAGTTTAGTTATTAGTTTTGTTTGTCAGTTTTAAGAATAAAAAGGAAGTAATTTAAAATAATTTACTATGGATCTGTATCGCTTGAAATGGTTATTATTTTGGAATCGCTTGCTAAAATTACTTATTAAACTATCGAATGAAATGCATGTTTGAGATCAAAGGCAAAAATGTTGTTTGTATATTCTGATCCTCCTAAAAGGATTTTCTTTAATATTTAATAAAACATATGCTCTGTTATGTTCGCTCTCCTCACACGTCGATGTGATTGTATGATTTATCCGGGTGTTTATTATTTCGTCACGCTTACCCGATCCGATCATTGTCATTATTTTTACCTAAATGATTTTATTTATTTATTAACTGATGCATCGCGCCAAAAAAGTATTTTGATTTTTGTCATTTCATATTGAATTAAATTCATATTTTTTTATAGGTTTTTTCATGCATCATTTCTTTTTTAATATAGTACTGTATTTTGTTTGAGCATTCCAATGACATCATTTATTTGGAGATATTCCATTTCTTGAGTTCATTCTTTGAATATTCATGTGAATGGAAATATATTTGTGTGTGTAGGATATTCATCATATTGGTGGTCTGCACGGGTCATCTGATTTGTGAGCTTTTTCTATTCGGCTGATGACAAAGTTCAGCTTTTTAGCGTTTGCATCCTTCCAAAATTAAGCTAAAGAATTAAAAGTCTTCTCAGATTTTGTTTGAACTAAGAGATTTGTTTCCCATAATTGTTTTTCCTCCCTGTAATTTCTTTCTCATTAACACTTTTATTTTTTATATGTAGTAGTAGCCATTTCGTCATTATTTTTATAATTATTACTGCTATATCATTAATTTTTATATCTTTAATTTCTCGAAAATTCTTTATTTATTTTCTTGGCTGATTAATCGTCGTTTTTATTAGAAAAGTAGTTTAATTATTAATTTTTGAGTTTGAAATTCTCGTAAACATATTGTCTTTTTCTCTACTCTTCAATAATCTTAGGTTATCAGACAGCTGCAAGAGATTGCTGTAAGGCTTGCATTTCAAGTTTTGGCTAGAATTTGGGTTTTCAACAAATCTTGTATAATTATTTATCACTGATTAGACAAATGTCTGGACAAGTGCTAATATTTTAATGGTTAACTGTTGAATTTCAACGTGCTATAAGAGACTTATGATATTGTAAGTTGATACGATGATGTCAGGTATTTTTTTTCAGATTTTTTATTTTGACTTTAATTTTTTTCAGCTAAATTTTTGTCAACAGGTTAAAGGGAATTATTATGGATATTTTTTTTAGATTAAAGGAAATAATTTAGTTATGATACGCTACTATTATTTCTGGCTAATTGAATCCAAATTAAATATCTGGATAATTCTAGTTGTTCGTAATGGCCGTTATGTCATTTTAACAATAGATTAGATAAACTGATTACAATATTCACTATATATTAGAAATTGATTCAGAATTATTTGTTTTTGATGAAGAAATTTTTTTCTTGCTATTTCTTTCCTAATTTCGTTTTCAAAGTTTTTTTTTTGAATTTCCAATTTTTTCTTTTTGAATTGTGTAAATGATTAAATGGCTCAAATCCTTATGTGTGCTAATTTTGCACGTTACAAACTAATTTATAGGTTTTGTTATGTTTGAAATTATTGAAATAAAATGTTATTTCAAGAAATCTTTTCTATACATTATTTTTGGAAATTCCTCTCATATTTCCAAGTCTAATTTTGAATTTAACGCGATATAATTTTGCTGTGGAGGTGTGGATTCTTAATCGATCAATTTAATCTGATTAATTTAAATCAGATGCGATTTATTTCCAGTAATGCTATTATCATTCATGTGGCTTACGCTGATTGATAAAGTTAACAATTACTAAAGAAAATGAAATTGTTGTTTGTTTTCAAAATGTGACATTAATTTGGTTGTCAGTTTGGGATTTTCTTTACAAGAACTTATTGTCTGAAAGTTTTTTTATAGCTAAGGACTTATTCTTTATTAATTGTTAGTTTTCCTGACAAAGTCCGAGTTTTTTGAGGAAATAAGATCCGAATGAGTTTATTGTTCCGATTATATTTTATTCATTATATTTGGATTTAAAAAGTGTTCATAGTAATTAATGATATGTGTGATTTTAACATAGCTTGATTCTTATGAACCAAAATTTGAGATTTAATTTTTACTATAATTCAGGAATCTATTTATTTATTTTTGTTCGTTTAATTGAGCTTTTTGGATTTAATTTTGATTGCAAGGTATTTTTCGTTTTCACTTTCAGTCAGCTCAGTGTGTTATAAATTCTCATCTGCAGTATTTCTGAATGCAAAAATTTGCTATTACTCCAGGAAATGATTGCAGAACTGTAATGGATCTACAAACAATTTATTACGATAAATCGGAATATGTGGAAACAGCTACAGGTAATAAAGTGAATCGGAAATCAAGATTATTCGGTAGTCAGAATATTGTGCTGAACGGCAAAGTAAGTTGATGCAGACTAATTATATCAATTATTTCATATAAATATTATGAAAATATACATCCTCTCACGTAATATTTATATTATCATGTGATTTAATTTAATTTAATTATGATGCATGAACAATATTTGTTATAAAGTCATACTATTTATCATAATTAATGATATATGATGCAATTAATATTTTAATAAACTGATACCTAACTTATGATATTCATTAATTATATAGAATATAAGAAATACTAATACAAATTTATTGCTGTTTGAATTTATTAGAATTTTTATATTTTACTAATTGTTTGCTTCTGTTTTTTTTTTTCTTTTCGATTCTTTTGCGATCTTTTTCAGTCAACATTAATGAAAGATTGTATTTTACGTGGTGATATGCATAATATACGAACCGGTAGATATTGTGTTGTTGGTGAACGTACCATCATTCATTCGGCCATCTTATAAACGTTTCAGCAAAGGATTAACATTCTTTCCTGTACATATTGGTGATCATGTATTTATTGGAAAGTAAGCTTTATTATATCATTATTTCTTGTTTTATGCATATAGGTATGCATAAAAATATAAAATATCCAGTGTATGTTAAATTAAAATTTTTGAATTGATCACAACTATTATTGGTTGATTATGCAAAAAAAAATTTGAAACGCTTAATTTTTTTAATTTAATTATTTTTAAAGGATTGTATAGTAATGGCTGCAGAAATTGGAGCATTTGTGCATATTGGTAATAATTCTATAATTGGCCGTAGTGTAATAATTAAAAGCTGTGTACAAATACTACTGCCAAATACAGTAGTGCCACATGATGCTGTTATTCCACCTTTTTCTATTGTAGGAGGTAATCCAGGTATGCTTTTTCTTTATTACTTTTTTTTTTAACTAAATAACTTCTTGATGCAAATTTCTGATGTTTCAGTAATTCAGAAAGAATTTTGCAATTTATTTATGGAATAAATTCGAACAATTTCATATATATATATATATATATAAACTTATTTCGAATTGTTCATTCAATTTCAGGTACTGTAATTGGGCAATTACCTGAATCAACGCAAGAACTGATGACGCAAGCGACGTGCAATTTTTACGATAATTTTGTGCCGGATTTAAAAAATCGATCGATTGTTGCATAGAAATTCATAGCATTATGCTTTTTCTCTTTCATGAAATTTTCATAAAGAACATAAATCTCATAAGGAATTCCTTGATTTTTTTAAATTTGGAAAATTTGATTTAACATTTTTAATATTCTTCTTCTGGTATGCATTCGGTTACTTTGATCTGTGGTACTTAATAGTGTTTTGTGCTTGTTTTGATAATATATTCATATGATTACGATTTGTTAAGAGTTATTGCAACTATCGAAAAAAGCAATTGTTATATTTTTCTGCGCAGCATATTCATAAGAAATTTCCATGGAATATCTCTAGTGAATCTGAACTTGAAGTTCTTGCAGACTGTTGTTAAGTGGATTCAAAATTTTTATATGAATTTATTTAATGGGACATAAATTCTTTTCTATATTAGATTTGAGGTCCTCCCAGAATTGAGGAATTTTTGCTCGCGAATTCATCGATAAATTATTGTATTTGATATTCATTAGCAAAACATTTCTTGAATAAATGCTTAATGAATGAGCAAAACTTGACATGCATAATCCTACATCTTGAATGATTATTTGCTCTCCGAAGTATTTACGAGACAGAAACTTCTTTTTCCTTCATTAATTCTAATTACTTTATTATTTTAGTTTTTGAGAATTAAATTGATATATAATTTTTTAAGTCAATTAATAAATATCATGAGATTAGAAAATTAGATTTCATATATATATTAGATGAACCGGAATTATTTATGTACGTAAATGATAATTCATGTTAACCATACTTTGCTAAATATGAAAATATATCATAAATATATGCAAAAGAGAATTACTTAAATAAACAGTTTATTGATTAACAAATTCTATACTGCATGAATTCCTTTATGCTTTTAATCTCTTCTTTTTATTTTGTGATATTTATGACATTGGACAATTTTTTCTCGCATTTGATATAAAATTTTAAAAGTAAAATTTAGCATGACTGTCTGGAGAATAATTTCTAGCAATATTTTTATAATTCATGATGAAATTAAACATTAATCCCTGTTTAATTGAAAAGTACAGCATATAATCTTTTTAGCGAAAAGACCCTGACAGAGAAGTGAAAACATCAATTTAAAAAGCTGAATAGTGAAGAAAGAAAGAAAGTTAATAGACAAAAAAAATTGGATTTAATAGAATTATAAATTCGAAGAATTTTCTCCATAACTGAAATAAATTAAACTGATTAATTCGAATGATAAAGTAATATCTTAAAAATAGCAATAATTGAAATCATACCATATAATTTTTCTATATGTTTCTATGAGTGATGAGCTAATACTTATGAATATTCTCATTTTTAGAACTAATAATTGAATTAATTTTATGAACAATTAATTAATAAGTGATTACAAATATTGTATTTGTTTCTTTCGATTTTTTAAAAAAAATGTATTTTCAAAAACTTTTGGGTTAAAGTTTTTTTCAACTATATCGAATAAGAATGAATTATTAGAAAAAATAGCGATTTTGCATTGATTTAATTCATATAGCAATGTCTGTTACTTTTTAAATTATTATTTTAGACAAATATGAAAGAATTGAAAGGAAAATACTTTTTTTAAATTATTTGTTATTTTGCTGTTATTATTATTTCATTATGAATCAAAATCGAATAATCAAATAACTTAATATTTTGTGGTTTTATCTCTTTCGCTTTTTTTAAAAAATGCTATACAAACAATGATTACTTGTAAGGAATTACTGAATGTATCATATTTACTAAATTATAAAAATTTTTGTTTATATCTTAATATACATAATAATGAATGAGATTTGAAAAATATGTGCAGACGTTTTTTTTTAAATTTAAATTAGTAGAAATATATGAAAAACAGACCAACAATGATATTATAAAATAGGAACAAAAGCAAAAATAAAAGTGAAAATGATGAAGTGGAAAAAATAGATAACGATAATATTCTGTTACTGTTATTAACAATATTATCATGATTATTATTATCATTATCAGTTATCCAATTTGAATTAGTTGTTTGTTGTTGTTGTTGTTGTTGTTGATAATGTTCCGTTTGTTTCATTTTCCATTTCCATTGATCTAATCGTGCTCTTGGTACTGATTGACTATAGGTAATAATTGGGCTGGTATTATTTGTCTTCAATCGGATATAATTCGGTTCAACGTTTAATTCATCGTTCTGTTGTTGATGAATTTTAGGCATTACTTTTAAATATGGTCTTCCAGTAGTTTTACTTTCAGCTGTATCAGTAATTTGGGACGATGAAGTCATCATGGTACTTGTAGCAAGAGAAATAACAGGTCTTAGTAGAGGATTAGTTATCTGTTCTGTACTTGATGATTTTTTATCATTCAACATAACAGGCTGTAAAAGTGGATTTGAGAAGTGATCAAAGATTGATTTCATCTCGGAATCAGAATTATAAACAGAAGTGCTATCAATAGATACCATTTTAGGTGTTATATCAGTTCTAAGAAATGTATTAGCAAGTAATGTTTCACGTGTTACTTTAATAGTAGGAACTACATCAATAGGTACTGCTGTTTCTGATAATGTTTCAGTGACAATATTGGTATTAAAAGGTGTTGTTTCAGGTATTGTTGCCGTAGTGATGGGAATTATATCGGCAGGTACTGTATCAGGGATTGTTTCAGTTATTGCTGAAGTTGAAGGTTTAGTTGTCATTTTCATCGATGTTGAAATTGACAAATCATTCAATATTACCTTGAAAGATTTGTCATTCTCAAGCTTTGGAGAATTTATCGATTTTGTTGAACTTGACGACATATTTCTGAAACGATTCAATTTTTTAATAAATTCTATATTTTGAAAATTAAAAAGAATGAATGAATGAATTAGTAATAAATGAATTAGTAATAATTATTTCAATATTATTATTGACCACTGAAAATGTGCATTAGAATCATTCAAGAATTAACAGCGTGCTAAATATAATTTAATTTTGAAGCTTTAAAATAGAACCATTTATCAATTGATCCATTTAACTTAACTTATTTTTGAAAATTTAATCACAACATATATTATAATTTTTTACTGATTTTTTGAATTTCAATTCAGACAACAATATTTATAATAATTTCAGCGTAAAAAGAATATAATAAATTTAATTTCTAAAAATGCAAAAAAAACGAAAATAAATAAAATTATGAAATTGTAAATGAATTCAAATTTTGTATCTTAATTACATTTATAATTTAAGCCAATTGCTGTAATATTAATTACTGCTAATTGCTAATTAATAGTAAATCAGATTTGTTAGTCCCTCTAATTTTATTTCAAAAAATTTCAATATTTTACTGCACTCAATCGATTTGCATTTATCGAAGTTCTTTTTTTTTTGACAATTTTTTTTCCTCAAAAAACTGTACGAATCTCAGATGCATTAAGCAGTTATGTGTGATAGGTTTTTGCCGATATGTTAAAGAACGATCGACAAAATACTTTTTTCCATATACGTTTGCTTAAGCAATCTTTTTTCTTCCTTTTCTTCTTTTCAAAACTTCTTTTCCACAAACTATCTTATCCAATTGCCTTTATGTAAATTTCTTCTCCTCTCAGATATGTAATTTATTTTCTCAATCTCAACAATATCAAAATTGCATTTACAAACCATACCATATACATATATATATATATATATATATATTTGTTCTTGTTCTTTGTCGGGAAAATTACTCAACAACTGATTAGGATATCATCGAAGAAGAGATAAGGAAGAAATATGCGATTGTAAGGAAATAAAAATCATTGAATAATTTACCGAGAAAATTATACAGCAAAATGATTAACTTTACAGCGGAAAAAAATGAAGTGATGAAAAAGCAAATTGAAATTATTATATGATAATGAAATAAGCGATAAATTAAGTATATATATATGTATATGTTTTGCTAGATTAGCGATAAAATAAAGACTGAAATTAAAACTTTTGTCTTAAAAAGAATTGAAATCTTTTGTTGAAAAAATCGCTTGGTATAATAAATGTTAATTTATCGACTGTTGAATTTAAAATCCAAAATTTCCTCACGATAATTCGAATATTTATCAAAATTAATTTTTGGAAATTAAAAAATAGTACTGTGAAATTCTGACTATTTTACCTTAATCGCTTCTTGATAAGTTTCATGCCTTTTCAAGCATTTAGAAAAAAAACAATCTAATTGAAAAAGGCTTTAGAGGGATTCTGAAAATTTTTAAATTAATCGATGAATCATCGTTTCCCTCAATATGAAATGTGTTCTATAATGCATAAAATTTTGAAGCATATTGTTTCCAATTATGTATACATTATGATTCATATAAGATGACATACGCTGCCTTATTTTATTGCAAATGTCCAATTTACATTTTCAAATGTTATAAAAACTTTCAAATTTTGAAAAAAACATATATGAAATTTAAAATAATATATTACGTGACAAATTACGTGATTTTACACGTAAATTATATTCTTATCAAATAAATATGATATGTGATATTTTACACGTAAATTATATTCTTATCAAATAAATATGATATGTGATATTTTACACGTAAATTATATTCTTATCAAATAAATATGATATGTGATATTTTACACGTAAATTATATTCTTATCAAATAAATATGATATGTGATATTTTACACGTAAATTATATTCTTATCAAATAAATATTACGTTTAAGCAAATTTAAAATATTTTACTTAATAACTAAAATTGATTCAAACCCTTTTTTATTATGTTTTGGTATAAAATTCTGCATAATTAATGAAATTTCCAATATGGAATCTTATCAAGGAAAAAAATTTTTCTGATATGAATTTCTTATGTTATCAGTTTTTCCTTCACTGTTTTTAAATATTTCGGATATAAATATGTTATGATAGAAAGGAAATTGTAAATAAATAAATAAATGAATTTCAACTTAATGAAATATATATTTCAATTGATTAACTTTATATATTAAGTTATAAAAAGACCACAACTTATAACTAACATTGCTGCAACCGGATTATCCGGAATTGCTATCGTTTGCCAATGAAAGCCGTCATCACTAAAAAATAAAATAAAACAATGCGATTTATGATACGATATAATCATGATAATTTCATAAATGACAAATGATAAATTGTTAAAATTTATAAAATTATCGATCAGTGATATTTATTTTGCCATTTCAATCTTAATTCCCTTTTTTCTTTTGAATCCACATTTTAGCAGATGAATATGAATGATGAATGAATGAATCTGATTATTATCAGTTAAATTTATGATATATAATTGCTTTACGCGAATATGAATACTAAAGAAGGATAAACAAATATGCAACCAATCCGATTGATATATATTGTAATTAGCTAATTTGCATATCTATACTTCACTCGTTCATATCGCTATAGAAAATCATGATAAAATTTGAATTGCTTTATTCCCGATCGCTATAGAACATGATAATATTTTCCCATTCCTGATATAAGTAATATTTAAATTGCATTATTTTCATTTCTGATATGAATCACTATATTTTTAATATGATATATATATGAACATATTTTTGCTTTAAGAAATTATTTTTTTCTTTTCATATATTTTTAATTCTTGGGATCATTTTTAAAATTCAGTCAATAATTGAGTTATTTGAACTCACATATAGTTTTAATCAAGAACTAAAACCCATCCTATAATCAGCGATATTTTAGATCACGGTATAAAAAATATTTATAGGACAATTTAAATTCGTTTTGTTTCAATCAATTCACATTATCATAACTAAGCAAAAATTATATTATTGCTATTATTACTATGTAAGCAATTTTATAGAATAATTTAATATTTGTATATCAATTTATATCATTTCAAATAAATCAAAATTGTTTTCTTTTTCTGAAGTAATGAATGATTTTATATTTAATTTATTTTGGTTCAAAATTTTCAGGCGAAATTTCAGGCGAAAAAAAAAAATTTCAATTGTATCTCTTTTCTTTATTCCTAAAAAAATATAAGCAAAAGAAAAAATATATGACTTAAAAAATAGAGACCGCTCCTTTTAAATTTAATTTTTGTATTCAAGATTTTGTTTTGCATAATAAAAATAATAATTAATAATAATTTCTTGAAGAAAGTAAATAATAATTCGATCAATAACTTAGTCAAAATTTACACTTAATATAGATTCTGATAAGCTTTAATTGATAAAAGTATTAGTTGATATTTTCATATAATAGTTTATTGTATTTAGACCATTTTATATTTAGATGATTGTAAAGAAATTATCATAAATTTTTTACTGTCATAAACAAATTAATTAACAGAGAATTTGTTCTGTTATAATTAAAATTAATTTGTGTCAAACTATAATATTAGAAAAAGTTGATGGATTAAAGAGTAAAATAAAAAATATAAAAGTAATTTTTTGAATTATTTAACAATTGGGCAAAATTTTTAACTTAAAATTTTTCGGTTTTTTTTCTATTTAATACTAAAAATAATTTATACCTTTTCCTAACTTAAAATTTTAGTTGAAATAATCATTGAGCATTTATTTATTTATTTAAATTTTTATTGCGAAAGGAATTGAGCAAACGATGAAAATAAATAAAAAATATTTGGAAGAAAAAAGTAGAAAATAAACAGAATAGAATAAGAATTTAATAAGAATAGGATTGAAATAAAACTAGGTAAAGATTAATCGAATGGGATGGAATAATATAGGATAGAGAGACATATAGTTATATAAAATATAATAATTAATATAACATGAGAATGCAAAATAATTGAATAAAATAAAATGGCTCAATGACAAATTTATAAATGTAGAACAAAGGGCAAAGGTCAGATAATATAAATAGGTAAAGTTATAATTAAAATACTTGAAATTTCAAAGATTATCAGTTATTTAACAAAAAAAAAGAAATTTCATTTTTTCCTTCTGTCTTTTATATGCAAAAGGAAATTTTGCTACTAAAATGCAATGAAGAGAGTAGAATTTTTATCTAAAAACTTATATTATATCGAATAATTTACTTAATTATTCGATCCTAAAATTTCAATAAAATGGTACTTATAATTTCATATATTTCACGTAATTATCAATTATTCGACTTTACTTTAATTTCATTTCGATCCAAAATTTTTTATTTTCATTGAAATTTCCGAAACACAATATCCATTGATCCAATTATTTTACAGAATTAATAATTTTTCGATTTTTATTAATTCCATCCAATATTTTTCAAATTTAAAATTAATTGATAAACGAAGTTTAAAGAGAGAAAATGCTTTGTTGTGATTGAATATCGAATAATTGAAATTGTTAATTAATTAATATTAATTCATTTATTATTCAGTCATTGGTAAATTTCATCTCGCAATCTTAAATAGATCAATCAGTCTTTTTTAAATTAATCTCTTTTAATCCCGTTTTTTTGATTTTAATTTATAAATTCAATTTGATATAAAATTGCTTGGCTATTTAATATTAACATATTTCTTTCATTGCTCAGCCTTACTAAACTTCTCGATAAAAAAATCATTTTTAGAATAAGTTCCTAAATAAGATACGGTAGATATAAATTACGACATGTACTTTTTATTGGCTTTTTTCAAATTTCGGCGACGTATATTCTTCAGATTCTCTTATCATTGGATATATCGTTATCATTCTCCTTCCCATGATCATACCACACCTTATGATAGTAATATATGGGGTCCGTTTTAATGAAATTTCAAATGATTTCTCATGCTGATTAAACTATATTATGCAATTGATCAAATGAAACTGCTAACGAAATATGTGTTATTATTGATTAGATAATATTACTGATTAGATAGATGTATTAATTAGACAATATCTTCGATTACAACAATTAAATACTGATTAATTGAACAGTACTGATCGCAACAAGATCTATTGATTAATAAAATATATTGATTAAATAAATATTATTAATTCAACAAAAACTACTGATGATTAAATAATCTCTTTTTAATTAATGCACAAACTTTGTTTTCGAAATTAATTTTTAATTTATAAAAATAATAAAATCACATCTTTCGCTTTTTTTATTGCACTTAGATTTTTAGCAAATATATTTTCAGTTAAAACATTATGCAAACAATTATAGTATAATTTAAAAATGATAAAAAAGATAAATGAAAATTAAAGAAAAACAAAAAAAATAGCAAATAAAAAATCTGCAAGAAAATTTTAATATTATTTCTTACTAAATAGCCATTTAAGAAAAAAAAAACACACACACACAAACGCATTTCTGCTTTAATATAATATTTATATGTTTTTTTTAAAAATAATCATTTTTGATAATATCATTTATACATATACATCATTTAATTTCATATTCAACAATCCAAATAATAAATATTTTTAAAACTAAGAATTTTAATTAAGAAGTGTATATATGTATAAAAACATAAACTATAAACATTTAACTATTATAATAAAAAAAAAATTATAATATAATAAAGAATTACACAATTCTGAAATACAATATTAATTTTTGTACTAAAATTCAATATCAAAAATTTTATTTTGAAAATATGTTTTGCATGAGAGATATTTGTATAAATAATTTTAATAATACAAAACTAATAAATTAAATTTAAAATTTGAAATGCATTAATGCAATTCAATAATAATAAAATTAGATGTAAATTTTCATGCAACATGGAAGTCTAATATAATTCATTAATTAATTAGCAAAAAAAATTGATATTAAAATCAAATTTTTGTTTTAAATTCCAAAATTTTCTTGCTTTCTATCAATTTATAGGAAATGAAAGCTTTTCTTGTCCATCGAGGGAGTGAAAAATGGATTATAGGATTAAGAGAAATAGCTCTTTGCAGCATATTTAACTTAATATATTGGAAATCAATCTTATCACATTAATTTCAATTTATATAAAATGACGATAAAATAAGGGAGATTTTTAATTAATTAAGAAATTTTATAAAAGATTGATTACCATAATTATTTCTTAATTGCTAATGATGTTTAAGGATAATATTAATGTTTCATTGATTAGGAATGCAATATGCCATTTCAAATTCGTTAAGCATTTCCAATATAATATAATATTCATTCATCTAAACAGCAAATTAATAAATGCCTTCTTTTTTAAGTGTTAATTTCCATTTGCGTTATTAAATTTTTGGCAAAAGTTCTTATTCTCATAAAACAAAATATTTGAATAATTGAAACCTTCCAAACTTACATTTTTTCTAAAATAACTTTAGCAATTTTGCATTAAATTATTTAATATTATTCATACTTTCCTAAAGTATATTTCCTATTATTTTTGGCATATTCTATATTTAAAAAATATGATTAGCATTCAGTTTAAAAAGAGTAAAAAAAAGTAATAATTCTATCAAAATGTTAAATATTTTCAAAAACATTTTCTAAAAATTATTTTCAAAATAATTTTATTTTGAAATTTAAAAATTGGAATATTTTTTTTATTTTAGAATTAAAAATACATTTTGTTTTGTATTAATATTTTTTTTTATTTCCAGTGCTCTTCTAATTGCAGAGAATTAAAACAAAGACGGCAAATGTAAAATTTAAAAAGAAATTTAAGTTTCATTTTTAAATTTTGTATGATATTTGTTACAATGATTTCTGTTAGCCTGTGAAATTTATTGTCTAAACGGTGGTAGTAATAGTTACTATCTTTATAATAATAGCAATAATAGTTATTGTTATTGTTGTAGCATACTGTTGGCAGATAATGATAGTGATAGCAATTAGTAATAGTACTTCTTGTTGGTACAATTAGTAGCAAAGCAATAGTAGTTGTCATTGTCATTGTTGTTGTTGTTGTTGTTGTTGTTGTTGTGTTGTTGTTGTTGTTGTTGTTGTTGTTGTTGTTGTTGTTGTTGTTGTTGTTGTTGTTGTTGTTGTTGTTGTTGTGTTGTTGCTGTATTATTGTGTTGTTCTAGCATATTAATAGTATATAATGGTAGTGGTAGCAATTAGTAATGGTACTTATTGTTTATGAAAATAATAGCGGTACTAATAATAATAGTAGTAGTAGTGGTTATTATGGTACTAGTAGTAGTAATAGTGGTTATTATCATTGTTGCTCTAATTAATAGCAGTAGTAGTGATAATTAATAATAATGATGATAATAATAATAATGGTTTTCCCTCTTAAAGGACGGAATTTCATGCATGGTTGAAAGTGATAGGATCTAATATTCAAATTAAAATTATAATATAATAGTACCTAAAGATTATAAAGCTTAACCCTTCTAATTTTCTTCTTACATTTCTCATCATATAAATATATTTGTCCTTTGTACTATTCTCATTCCCACAATTATTATTCAATATTATCGTAGACTTCCGAATCGCTAAATAATTTTAATTGAAAATTAAACTTCAAATATTCATATAATTTAAATATTCTATGAAAACACTAAATGGAATCAAATCTAAATTTTTTGAATTTGAAAATTTGACTGATCAAAATTCTTCTAAGAACAGAAAGAAACCTGAAGAATGTTGATTATGCTAGTTAAAGATAATTTTTTTGATTCAGAAAAAAAAATTATTTACGATTATTTGCTGTTACAGAAAATAAGAAGGTTAAGATATGGTAGTTCCTCTAATTTTATTCAGATGTACTACAAAATAAAAAAAAAAAAAACGAATAGTGATAACGATAAAGTAATTGCATATTCAAATATAGCAACTGTGAATTCCATCCAATCTTACAGAAAGATTGATAAATGAATATATCAGAATAAAACATGTGCAAAGAACGTTTTATGATAAGCTGAGATGAAATGAAAACTATTGGTTAATTAATTGTTGGGTGAAGAAAAGTTTATGAATTGATATAATTTAATTTTCATAACCCATTCAATCAATTTCATCAATATTGATCAAAAAAAAATTCCATAAACAGTAATTCATTGGATTTATAGTATTAATAAAATACTTAAAATTGGAAAATTTTTTTTCATCTGCCAAACAGCTTCATCTGTATTCCGATAATTCAATCGATATGATTTTATAAAATTGACAAAAATTATCAAAATTTCGATAACTTTTTCGACAAGTGATATGATATAATACGTTATGACTTAAAAAAATCCTATAACATAATTATTATAAATTTAATTCTGTCGCAGATTTATCGCAATGCAAGGCCTGCATCTTACCAGAGATTTTTTTAAGCTTATAATTTAATTTTACTAATTTCTTGAAAACATTTGAATTTGAATCTATCATGATCGATTTCATCGTAAATCCATCAAAATAAATCGACTTAATGATGATTTAGTAATTATAATTTTATTGTGATAATTATGATTTAAACAAAGTTTCGATCTTTGTAATCCAAAACTGTTTGCTTCTTCATAAATAATATTTTTTTCGAATTCATAATATTTGCTTGAATATTTGATGATTAAATAATGAATAAATGATTAAGCATTGATAACTTATTGATTATTCTGGCAAATTTCAAACTTTATCAGGAAAATATTATAAAATTTAAAATTATATAAACAAATACTCCCTAATTTTGAAGATATTGAGAATCCAAAGTATTGTATATTTTCTAATGCCTCATTCGAGTTAAATATTTTGGATGATATGTGAAATATAATATTCGTGGAATATTGGAAAGTTGATCTATTGTGAAGTTCAAAGATTATATTTATTCAAATTGCTATCAAAAAATTCAAAAATTTTTGTTGTACCACAAACAATGAGATAATAACTTAAATGCAATTTTTTTTTTGAAATCATTCAAGTGAAAAAGAATATTAAAATAATTTAAATATGATGTTTGTTTCATTTTGATGTAAATGGAAATGTTATTCATTTTCTTATTGCTACCAAATAATTTAAAAAATTTTTTCATCGAACCACAAATTACTAAAATAATATTTGAATTGCATTTTTATTGAAACAATTCGATGTGGAAGATTGCTGGAAAATTTTCTAATAAAAATATTATATTTGCTCTTAGCATACATATTTGAATTATACCAGTTTTATTGCTATTAAATTTTTTTACATAATTATGATATTTTAATCGAAAAAAAAATACATAGGAAATAATTCGACAAATTAACAATTTCCCACATTATAGAGGATATTTATTCTGATACATTATATTAATGCGGTAGTAATTATAAGGACAAATATTTGCGCCAATTAATACTGTAGCAGACGAATATTTGCGCCAATTAATACTGTAGCAGACGAATATTTGCGCCAATTAATAATGCAGCAGAAAGGATTTGCGCTAATGGATATTGGAAGGAGAATATAAAGTTGCGCAATATTTTCATTTGGATTTTTTCGTTTTTTGATTCCATTAAAATTTTCAAATTTATGATAAAATTTTGATAAATTTTCGTGAAATTTCATAAATTACTTAAATGAATTGTTTCAACAATTTGATGGATTAAAAAAAAAGAAGCGAAGAAGAAATAACGAAATCAAATAATTTATTTATTATTAAATTAACCAATCATTAAATACTAATTAAATTCAGTATATCAAATGAATTTGAATATGAATGGAATTAATCGTAAATTCGTTTTACTTTTTTTTGTTTCATTTTGTTCTCAATAAATTTTTAAACGAGTCATTAAATTTGTACTTTTTATCATCAAGCCGTTCCATTGGAGAGGAGATGAGATGAAGGGTAGGAAAGGTTATATTGGAAATTGATAAAGATAGAAAGGTTATATTGGAAATAGATGAATGATGGTAAGGTAAGAAAGGATTAGTCATTATTTCAATAAAGCGGTTAGAAATGTCAACATTGAGAGTTGATCAAATAAATAATAGGTTGAAAAGGTAAAAAGGGGACGAAGTTTTATTTAGAAACAAAACGAATTTACGATTTTTTTTATTATTTCGAAATAAAGGGTAAAAGTGCTGATGATTAAGATCGACAGGTAAATAAATTTTCGATAAATTGAACTGTGTAATTTGGATATACTTATTAATTAATAGGCTGAATGATTGATTTCAATTGATTGAATGAATGATTAATTGATTGATTGATTGATTGATTGATTGGTTGGTTGTGTACACTAATGAAACAAGCAAATAAATATATAAATTTGATAAGCGGAATGATGAAATGAATAACTAACTCACTAATTGTTTTACCGAAAAAGTGATTAATTAAGTGACTGATTGAATTTTATCGATGGACAAATAACTGTAAAAGTAAATGATTATTGAACAAATTATTAATGAACGATTCGTTATTAATCAATTGGCAGACTAAATGAATGATTCCCTGATTAACTGATTAAATGAATGATTAATTAAACTGACTCATAACAACAATGTAAACAGTGTAAACATTGTTGTTATAACAGCTGTGTGTACATTAATACTTAGGAATGAATAAAATGAAAATGGAAGCACTCCGTCGATAAGATAGCACTTTCCGTCCGGCATGTAAGATATCATCTTACGGGTGGCATGCATATTAGCATATGTAAAATAATAACGTCAATTGATAAGACTATTTCATTATCAGGCGAGAATGTTTTTAAATATGTGATTTTAAAATATATAAGTTATACAGATATTTTGTAATCATCTAATTGATTATGATTGACCAATTAAATTCTAATTCATCAAATTTATACATATCTATATTTCGTATGGGTATTCAATTTTTAGATGACAATTAGGTCAACTGCCAAGTTATTTATCTAAATGCTATTAATGAATTATTTTAAATCATAAAAACTATAGCTATTTTTAATTGCTGAAATTTCAACGAATGAAATGTCATTTATTTAAGTATTCATATCAATTTGTGTTTAGATCTAAGGAATGTTTACAAACATTCGTATATTTTGTATTTGAATGGATAAATTTGAAGAATATCAAATAATTTAAATTTCCTGTGATATAGACAGTTCAAAAAATTGAACTTAGAAAAAGAAATGAACTTTAACCTTTTTTTTAAACCAATTGGACTTTAACTAAACAATGAAAAAACTTTATTGAATTGCTGAAAATTGCATTTCTTTAATTTTTTTCTTTTCTTTTCTTTTTTTTTCAAAAAATGTGAATTATTGTTATTACCAAAGTGAACGAACGATTGTCAAAATAAACAAAAAAATTTGTGATTTTGTTCGAAAATAAATTCAATAATATTTTGAAATACAAATAAAATTGCAGAAATAAAAGACTAAAACAAAATAAGAAGGTAATTAAGCAATTAATTATATATGAAATAATTATATACACATATATGGAAATAATCACAAGTTTTAACAATAATATGGACACAATAAAAAATAATAATAATATTTAGTTTTTATCGAAAATTTCACTAAATATTATTTTTATTTATTTCTAGTCGTGTAATTTTCTTTTTTAAGATAACAAAGTTTATTGTTTTCTTTTTTTAAATTAATTAGATGCTTTTAATAATAATGCTAATTATTAAACTAAATAATTTATTCATATTGATCTTTTTCTTTTTTAAAAATAAAAGCAACTTTAACCTTACAATTATTTATTCAAAATTAATTTTAAGACTTTCATAAATTTTAAGACTTTCATCTCAAAAATAAAGCTTTTATTAATCAGTTATCAATTATTATTTAGTAATAGTTAATCTACTGAGATATTTAAGTATAACTTAGATTACTGAGATATTTAAACAATAATTATTCTTTTTTTTTGGCATCTTAACTTATTTCTCGAATGATAATTTCATTTTGCATCATATATTGCTTAAATTTTTAATAACAAATATTTATGCATATTATCAAATTGTAAAATCACGAAGTAAAAAAAAAGAAAAAGGAAACTTACTCATCATCTAGTTCATATTCGTAACTATCAGGAATTATTTCCGCAATTACCGTTGGCGGATTTTCTCTATGCGGTGTTAGTTTGATTTTTTCCGCAACATCAATTCGAATTGCTGGATTGATTTTTGTTTTCATTGATTGTTGCTTGTCATTTGATAAATTTGTCAGTTTTACGGTTCTTGGAGTTATATCACGTGATTGTTCCGGAATTGTTGTTATTGTGTGATGTGATTTTGTTGATATTTCTTGCAGATTAGCTTTAATGATGAATTTTTCTCGTTGAAGATTAGAAATCAGATTAGATGATCGTGGTGATGATGATGATGATGATGATGATGATGGTGATAATAATGTTGTTTCTGATATTTCATCAGAATCATCTTTTGAATCATCCACTGATTCATCAACATCAAACAATTCCGCTTCTAAATCAGCATTACAAAAATCCATTTGTCGACACCAACATGCTGTTGTACTACCAATTACATGGCAATATGTATCGTTCGAACTTTGACGAATTAATACGCATGCAAAGATTGTTTGACGTGAACGTCGTAATGCACCGCACGCTGCACGCTTTCCATCACGATTATGTATATCGCAAAAATCACCAGTACATCGTGATAGTCCACGATTTGCATTGCATTTGCAACGTAATGAATGAAGTTGTTGAAAATGAAATGTGAAAAGGATGATTAGCAAATAGTAAGTCGTCGTAGAAAGTAAATAGTACCGCATCGAATTACAGTATGCAGCTGCATGCAATCTTTTACGACTTTATCTGTCGATTTCTTTATTTTTTTTTTTTTAGAATTTATTAATAATCCAATAATCGATAAGTGAAGAATCAATTTTTTTTGAAATTTAGAAAACGTAAAAATATCGAAATAACAATAAATGAAATGAATCGTTGATATCGAAGAAATATTAGAAAATATTGAAATTTCAAAAGATTTCGCAATAATTCTCAGATTAATTAATTAATTAATTAATTTATTAGTATATTATATACTATTTCCATGAGTAGTTAATATTTCATTTAATATTGTAACATTAATGGCAGTTTTTATCATTCAAATCGACGGCATAACCGAAAGTTTGCCTGTAAATAAAACTTTTGGCTAATTTTATTGGGTTCATATTTTTTTTAGAAAAAAAATTCGTATTTAAATTAAAAGATTTTATCGATTAAAAATTTAGATAAATTTTAAATGCTGCATAGACAAACATAATTCAATTCATTGATTAATAATAAAAATAAACAGTAATAAATTGAGAAAGAATGAAATGAAAGGTTCATAGTGAAATATAATTTTAACAAATATATCTAATTGACGAATGGAATTAAAATTTTAATTTCAGGTACTTCTGTACTTTTCCAGATTAATAATATTGGTATAAGTTCGAAAATGATAATACTTATAAGGGAAAACAACGGAACGTAGAAAATTTTATTAATTTTATTAAAATTAAATTAGTTGTTGAAAAAAGAAAAGTTTAAAAATTAAACGACTTGAATTATGCAATTTTTTTTATTTTTTTTACATAAATAAATAGATAATAATAATGATAATAATAATGGCCTTTAAATGAATGGATATTTTTTTGAATTTCAAAATATTTCTTAGAAAAAAAATTACATTTTAATCAAAACGAATGCGTTCATCTGATAGTTTACTAAATGTTGTAAAAATTGGAGAATGAAGAAGAGGAGACAAAAATGATTGAAGATAGAGGTAAGGAAAAAAAAGGATAAATAATGGATTAGATCAAAGGATGGTAAAACTATTCTAAACTCTTGAAAAATTGATCCATTTTGGCTAGCAACTGTTTGCCGGAAGGAATAAACTAATTTAAAACTAGCATTTAACGATAATTTCAATTATCATTTAAAGATTAAATTGTTAATATCAGCAATAAGAAAGGGTGTGAAAATTTTTTTCTAATTCTGATAAATATTTCAACGGTAAATCTGAAAATCAAAATTCTCTTTTCCTTTGAATAAATTTAAAAACTGAAATTATCGTGACGCATCTCTTAATATTCTAATATTCTAATATCGTTATTATCAATTAATATTCTCATTATCATCACCGAAATAATATTACAAATATCATTTTATAAAATATACATTGTGTTTTTGCATCAATTTTCTATTATAGATATATAAATTAAATGAATTTAATGAATAATCCAAGTATTGATACTATAAATTACGGACAATTAACAATTTAATTAGAATCAATTAAATAATGATTAAACAGCATGCCAATGATATGATGAAACTATATTGATTAATCTTATAAATGGTAGAAAAAAACAATTTAATTTATCAAATTTTGATTTCAATAATAATGATTGCTTTAACACTTAGTTTACTCATTGATAATATTAATCAGAAGAATTAGAAATTTAAATAGTAATAGTAACAACAAAAAAAAATTGATAATAATAACAACAATGATAATAATGTTCAAAATAAAAAATAGAAATTATTATTTAACGACAATTATAATATTGCTAATACAGTACACATATTGATAACATACGTTATTAGCAAATGATATTTGTAATATTATTTCGGTGATGATAATGAGAATATTAATTGATAATAACGATATTAGAATATTAAAAGATGCGTCATAGATAAAAATGAAACGACGATCGGATTTAATAATCTTATAAAATTAATTTACGCTTTACCTAATCAATCAATAATGTTTAAATATCTAATTTATTTTGATTGATCAATAATCTATGATAAATATAATTGAAAGCAAGTAATTCTATCGAGAACCTTTAAAATACATTGAATGATTTGGCTTCAAGGAAGACATACCTGTGTCTTCTCATCTATCAATTCTGCTTTAGTCGAGAGTAATGATGGGGTGGAGTCATTCAGGGTTGCTATTTGTTAATTCATACTTCTAATAGGTGGGATCAAATCTTGCATTCCATTCCTTCCCTCTGAAGCAATCATCCGATAACCTTTTTGATCAGATCAGAATTAATGATAGCACTGATAATTTGCTTGCTTGGTTAAGAGCAATAAAATTTTGGATTGAAAAGGATGATATAAAAAAAATGAGAAGTACAGTTGAAATCAAACAACTGATAAAAAGAAAGAAATTCGACCTTAAGAAATTGCTGGCTAATATGAGTTTAACTCGAAGAATTAAGTTATTGGGATATATTGATTTTATTTGATGAATTATTAGAATAATATTGAGTTTGATTTGAGATAAATGATAACAGCAGTGATAAAAATTTGAAATATTTCATTATTGATAAAATAATTTATTGATAAAAAAAGTAATTTAGAAAAATGATTGTTATATTTTAACACTATCTTCCATTTCTACAAATCAAGATAAATGATAAAACATATAAATCGATAAACTAAATGAATGGAATTAATGAATGGATCGATCGATTATATGGTTGTATTTTTTTGAAAATACAAATATTAACCCTTTTTTGTTACTAATAATCGTTTGTATCCTTTAAATTTTGCAAAAATTAAAAATATTTAAATAATATAACATTTCAATTTCTAATTTTAGCACTTCAGTTGTTATCTAAGTTATGAATTTCAGTATTTCAGTTATTATTCAGTTTTTAATTTTGGTATTTCAGTTATTAAATTTGAATGAAAAAACAATTACGATAAGTTGGAAAGTTTTTATCTACAAATGATATATTTTCAAATAATCGCTTATTATTTATTATCTTTTTCTTTTAAATCTTTGTGTATATGTACATGTATTTGTTTGCATATATTTAATAAAAATTAAATACTTATTTATAAAAGCTATGTATATATGTGTGTATATGTTTTATTTATATGAGACGTGATACGTGAAAATATTGATTGGGCCACGTCATTTAACACACACAACGTGATTACGTTGTGTGTGTTAAATGATTAGTAATTATATATAAAATTAAATTAAGCAATTTTCTTAACAAAGCTTAGCATATGGATAATAGTGAGAAAAAAAGAAAGGAAATATAATTAAATAGGATAGAAAAAAAGGTAAATAAATATTAATTATTAGCAAAAAGGATAAAAAATAAATCGAATGATTCATTTCAATATTATATATTTGCCTAAAAAAAAGAATCGAATGAAATACAAAGAATTCGAGAAAAAAAGCAATGAACAGATGATAGAAGAATTTTCTCGAATAAATGAAATAATAAGAAAAAGTGAAAATAAAAAATAAACAAATAAATAAGCAAAGCAGAAAGAGAAAAAAAAAATGAAATGAAAAATAAACAAATTATGAAAATGATAGTAAAAGTGAGATGAATGTTTATGTATGATTGGATAATTGTTGATAATTAAAAAAAACTTTTTTAAAAATATCATCTCATATTTTAGTTCAAAAATAAATATCAATGAGAGTTCCGAAATTAACTGATTTTGTTAGAAAAAAAAAGAAAAATTTTCAAAAATTTTTTAAAAAATTCTTGTAAAAATCACGAATGAAGTAAATAATCGTATTGATATGTGAAAATTTTGTTTGTAATTTCTCAAAAGCTTTATTTATGACATCGAAATAGAAAAATGAGAATTTATTTTAAAGTACGTAAAAAAAGAAATTTAAAAAAAACGAAAAAATGGCACAAGAAGATTAACAAATCATTGGCATTTTCAGTTTTTTCTTCTATAAAATATTTGATGGCTATATTTTACGATCAAAAATTTTGAAATTTAATGTTAAACGATGGCTTGAAAACAAAAATCCAAGTATTAACTATTTCAAATGATAGCATAATCATAAATGATGATATTTATTACAATGATTTTTAATATTTTAGTTATTGAATTTTAATTGTTATTGAAAAAGAAAATTCAGTATCGAAAATTGCAGTACAGATATTGTATAATTTAAAATACTTTTAATACATATATTTAACATATAGAGATGACTTTTGTACGTACGTTTATATACGTACAAATGTACGTATATAGACAGACGTATATACTATTTGTGCTATATTTGTCATTTATATTCGCATAAGGAAACTATCATGCAAATTTTAATAAAAACAAAATTTAATGCAATAATAAATAAGCTTGAGAAGAATTTAATAATATCGGTAATTGATTTAAGATTAATTGAATTAAATGATTAAAATATATTATGCTTGAGATATTTTCCATTCAAAATATCAATATTATATGAAGTTTGAACAAAAACAAATAAAAAACTAATATAATTTTTCGTATTTTTTAAATTAAAAAAATTAAACAAAAATGAATGAAAAGAAAAATGAAAGAAAATTTGAAAAAAAAAAAGAAATCTATTTATAATTAAAGTAAATTTGCTTCTATCAGAAATGGAATTCAAACAGTACTTGAATTGGTCAAATACTTAATTAAACTAAATGTGATAAATTGATTCCTAACGGTAAAATACGAAAAATTATATTAATTTTTTAACTGCTTTGTAAAATTGTATTGGAATAATATATATTATAATTTATTTTAAATTATAATCGAAAATTAAATTATTTAATTTATTATCTCTTAAGCATATTATTTATCAATGATGCATGCATTTGTCATTTATCAAACTTCCCACTCATACATACTTCGAAATTTGATGATATTTGTAAATAAAATTTTGCAGCTGTGAAAGTTCAATTAGCATTACTCATCCGATTGATTAAAATTCATTTTAATTATTTCAGTAAATCCTCTGTTGATTGCGTAAACATTTGTAAATTTGAAAATAGAAACATTTTAAGCTCCGAATTAAATGTACAATTTTCGCTTTTAAAATTATTTATAAATCAATTTTTAAAATAATCTTTTGATAATTTTAAACAATGAATTAATCAAATTTTAACTCATATCATTCATCTTATCATTTGATACAAAATATTGTCAAATGTAAGTGAGGTGATAAAATATGAAATTTATATATTAATTCGAATAATAGAAACTAATCGATTACCTGTTTATCTGATAGAAACTTTTTGCATACATATGTTGCACTAATTTTATAATGATATATGAATTATTTAGTAGAAGCAATTAGATGGATCTGTACTCCTAATATTTGCATAAAATTTTTTGGAATACGATACTTTTTTAGATTTTGCAAATTTCTCTCCTTCGATTTTTTGTTTTTGGATCAATCGATCGATATTGCTATAAGAAACAATATGAATGATTAATGTGATAATTTGAAAAAGCTGTAGCAGGCATTATTAGTAGTTTTCTTGTTGAAGAAGATAAAAAAAGAGAGAGAGAAAAAAAAATGTATAAAACATCTGTCGGAAGAAAATAATCTGTTTGTTGTCCGTATATGAAAGATAAAAAAAAATGGCCGCAATTGTCAGGTGTATTTAATCCTACAATAAATAATTATTGAATAGTTTTTTATCATTATCATTATCTTGTATTTTATTACAATATAATTTATAGGTTTCACTTAGAGGCATCAGGGAGCATAGACTTAACATTATGTGGGAATTTTGAAATGAATTTTGCTAATAATAATTATTATTATTGAATGATAATAACAGTAATAATGACGTTAACAATAGTAATAGTAAAAATAATAATAATTAATTATAACAATAATAATAACGATGATACAAATAAACTAATTTTCAGGTGATAATTATTTTATGTATTTTTTTTTTTTTTTGTATTAGACCTTGAAAGTGTGAAGTTGGCCAGAAATTCGAAAACAGAAAGTCTACAAAAAAACAAACTGGCCAAATATTATAAAAAGTTTGGGAGCAGAATATTACAAAAATAATGATACATAATGTTGAGAATTGTTGGCATGACCAGATATCGAGATTTTTTAATAAAGTTTTAGAATAATTTATCTGAATATTGCGCTGCATTGAAGAATAATGGTGATAATAACAACGATATCTATTATTATTTAACAGCAATAATAGTGATAATGATAATGATTTACACAGGTATCATTTCATTGTTTTTTTTCGTCAATTACTGAAAAATTTTTAAAACGATTTAAATAAATTTTATTTGTAATAAAAGTTTCATTGTTCGAGAAATGATAGACTACAAACTACCAAAAATGATTCGTACAAATACGATTTATTATCATAATGATAGCTCTGCTCTTCTCGTATCATTCAATTTCAAATTTAGAAAAAAAAAATCCGTCTAACGACTAATTCATCGATTGGATGTTTTTCAGAACTTTTCAATGCACAATTCATGACAGTTAGGATTTAACGATGGCAATACAATCGAAGTTTCAGAGTAGTAGAAAAAGGGGGAAAAAAAATTTCATTGATAAGTGTAAAGAGAGCTGATATTACAATCAAGTTCATTCAATGTCCAAATATCATGTATTTAACTTTCATAATTCATTAACAATTTAGTAATATCTGTTCACTAAATTTTCAAAAAAATACTTATCAAAACTTTTATGTCTTACCGCAATTAATCAATTCAGTTTTACTTTACATTAAAAATAAGCGCAAAACTAATATAAAAATTTTATTAAATATCATATTTATCACATCAAAAATAAGCGCAAAGTAATATTAAATATCATAGTTTAATTCAAGAGAATTCTTTCCTAAAATTTAAGTTTAATTATTCGCAAATGTAAGAATATAAAATATAATAGTTATTGCTAATAATCACATCTCTTCATCTTCATCAATACTGCAAAAATTTTGATGGATATCAATTTTTTTTCCAATCTTTATTATCATCATCATCTTCACAATTTTTATTTTTATTACGACAATTTCGGAATACATAAAAACAATAGAAATCATAATATTATCACTTGAATTATCAGTTAGTTTTCTTTTATGCATGGAGAATAGTATCGCTGACACCGAAAATCATAGCTATATCAATTAATCAAATACATCATTATATCATTACAATATTACATCACTATATCAAATATTCAACATTTTAATATAAAAAATTCATAAAATCAATTATTTCATTAGAGTATCCAATATTTGATAGAGAATTTCAAAAATATTTCAAGCATATATTGTTATTTGATTTATATTTAATATTTAAAAATTAATAAAATTGAACTGAAATTTAAATTTGGTTTTAAAAACAATAAAAAAAAAATTTTAAATTAAGTGAAAATAATGATGGATAGTTGTGAAAAATATGAAATAATCAAAATTATAAATGGAAATGAATTTAAACAAAGCTTAAAACTATCCAAAGGTGAGAAATGATGGATATCAAACACAAAGTAAACAATCCAAACTAAACAGATGGGTAAATATAGTGGCCTATATTGTTTCAGAATTTTCCATCAAACCGGTTCATCGTTTGGAGGAGAATTCTCGAGTTTGAAGCAATGGACGAACATTTTGCTCACAAATGAGAGATCGGGTTAGAGAGACAAATTGATGAGTAGTTGGGAACTTTCCTTTCTTCTTCATTCAAATCATATATCTACCATTTTATGAAAGTTATTTTCCTTTTTATTCCTTGAAAAGATTGAATTAGGATGTTTAGAATAATTCAATATCTTTCATCAAAAATTAATCAATGAAATCATGAAGCAGCGTATAGTTCCAGATAATTTTGAACTGAATGCTTTGTTTTCTAAATTAAACAATAAATGGAAACATCAAATGTTCAGAAGATTAAAGAATGGACAGTCATATTTTTCATTCAGCACTACGATAATAAATCTTTAAAAACTTGTCAAAATCATTCCTACACTAGAAATTAGAACCACACCGATCAAAGTTTAGCTCATAAATAAGCTTAACAGCAATTTCTACTGATGAAATATTCTGTATTGTTCGATTAGATATTTCATTTATTATATCACTATAAGCAAATTTCAGGAACGCTCAATATTTATGTGCACAAATTATGCAGAGTAACATAAATAATCTGTTTAACATTACAAATTCCATTAAACTTTGATGAAAATGTTGCGGCAAAATTTCCATCTAATTGGGATTACTTGTAGGTTGTAAGTTAAGCTTAAATTTATAATTATTTACAGAATCAGATTTATGGAATCAGACAGCAAATTAATACCGTCTTAAATGATTGTTGAAATATAATAGATCACAGCCTTCGAAGTGCACAATATAATGTTTCGACTTTCATACTGAATTCGATGAAAATATTGCATGCAGAATTTTCATTTGACGTAATGGAGGACAATTTATTGCTTGATAATACGGGCCATGAAGAATATCCAATATCTGCAAATGAATTAAGAAAACATTTTCAAATAGCAAAACAACAGAAAAGATAAAGCAGAGATTGAAAAATAAGCAATGCAAATTATGTTATCTGTATTTAATTTAATCCTAAATAATGTCATAAATTCAACTAAATGAATAAAGATTGAATTTTAAAATTTGAAAATTGGAAAATGATTTTTAGCCACTCTTATACATATCGATTATCTATATCCCTTTAGCAGCACTTCCTTCATTTTCTATCGTTTTCATTTTAATTCGTTGAATCATGACTTCAGTTATCTATACATTGATATTGATATGTTCAATACGAAAATAATTAGTCACTCGATCTTACGTAACCTATCTCTGCCAAAGACAGAAGAAAAAATTTTTGTGTGTTCAGAAACAAAATAATGCCTAACATTTTTTCATATTCTATGAAACAATTATCAATGCTTTTTTAAATAACATGGATGGATGACACATATCGCAAAACAAATGACATCGTAATTATTTTTGAAATACATACAGCTATATAAAACAAGTAATAAAGAAGGTAACAGAAATATTAGGCATCGTTTTGTTTCTACATATAAAAGTACTGATCAAAAACTTCAGCAAAAATTCTGTTATTAGATAATCGATATAAATAATGAATCAGAACCTTCGAAAAAAAAGATTCGTTCCAATAAATTATGAATAATTGAGTTCAGTGTAACTTAATGAGATTGGTAGGATATGTCAAATATAATCAAATTAAATGGTACAAAGGATAATTTATAAACCTGTTCACGTTTGCTACTTGCGGAATGACTTATTTTATGTAAATGATCGATTTCACAAACGAGTTCGCTACGTCTTGTACTGCTAACCAATGAATCGTACTTCCTGTGTAAAATTATTTTTGGGTAAATCCTGCATATATTATCATGACATATCAACCAAAGTCAAAAATTTTAACTAATACCTAGTAGAAGATAAATGAACGATAGAAAATATGGGTGAAATCGAATATGATTTCAGCATACTTTTATTGAATTGCAATAAAATAGGATTGTCTGTAGCAGTACAAAAAGATTATTGCATATGAAAACGGCAATCCTATCAAAATTTAAGATAATCTAAATTCTGAAGAAAGAACATATTTATCTCTCACTCAAGAAGTAGTTTTATTTGTGAACGTATACGATCATCATAACGCCGAAGTGCAGCAGCAAATGCAGAAATGAAATCATCCACATTGCTTTTTAAAATAGTTGAAGCTGTTGAATGAAATCCAGGAAGAGTACGTTTTAATGAACCAAGAACCGTCTGCATGGCTGCATGTAGCGAATGCGAGTCAAATCCAGCCTTAAGTTATATAGATATAAACCTTAATCACCTTAAGGTATAAACCTTAATCAAATTAGCTTTATTATATCAATTTAGTAAAATTAATTGAAAATTATGGAAATTTACCGATGTTTTTATTTTTCTTAACAAAAATACCTGTGATAAAAATGGATGTGATTTTTGATTCGTATTAATTGCTGGCTGAACTAGTTGCATCAACGAACCAGGCTCACTGGCAGAGTGCATACGCTGATTTCGAACGCTTTGCGGAGCATCAATAAATACTTCTTTTGGCCTGATATGTAAAGAATAATCAGAAGAGCATTTCGGCACACCACCTTCTAATTCTGGAGAAACATGTACTGTGGTTGTTGGTGTGATAGCTAAATGACTCATTCGCAAATGTTGACCTGAAACTCATCCCTTCTGTACTGAAGATTTGAAATCAAAACTATTCAAGAAGATTAAATTGAAATTCATTTCAGTAATGAAATACTGAATTTTAAATATAAGTTTGATTTCAAGAATAAAACTGATCTATTAAGATTTACTAAACATTACGCAATTTACTGCTTCTTCAAGTACTAACAATCGTACTAGTACTAACAGGACTTCTTAATGTAAAAAAAATTATGACTGTGATCACTCGTAAGACATATGATGACAAAAGAAAACAGTATTGACAACATATCATAAAAATCACCAGAATCATCACATGTTTGTCAGTACTTTTTCCTTTGTCAAAAAAACTCATTTTGTAAGTGAGTAAAACTAGAAAAATTAAGAATTTTGATAAATTAACTAACTTGATGCAGTAGAAATGACTGCGTCATGACAATCGAGTTCAGTATGAATATTGCAATCATCACGAGCTTTTTCAACAAAATTATCTGTAATACACTCATGTTTGGAACAATTGGAACGATACTGTCTTGCCAAACTCACAAATTGTTGAACTAGAGCCGTGTATCGATCTAATTCTTCATGAACTTCTCGCAAACCTCGAAATCCGTATGGCTCGCCCAGCAGATCCTAAACAATGAAAAAATTTCCAATGCTGCATTTTTATTAACATCATAAAATTTCTTGACATAGGATTTCAGAGCAACTTTACAAAATATAGTTTAACTTATCATTCCCTCTCACTATTGCTCCTCCTTTAACCTTAAACAAGAAATTATTAAGTGTTTTTTGAAAAGATAAATAAATAAAAAGCAATTGTATACTACGAAAACAGATCTATATATGCGCTACTACAAGAATTCATAGTCTGGTAGAAAAAAACGCCTTACATTCATTCTTAATATTCATACCACTATTTTTACTCTCATTTATTGCATTATTGAATTTATAATATTAGATAATTTATCACATATCCACATATTCCTTACAAAATACTTGATAAAATTCGTTCCTTAATGTTAATAAAAATAAAGACTATATTGAAAATTTCTCTTGTCATTATCCAAATTCATAGTATTAATTGTTCAATCTACTTCAAAACGTATAAATCTAGATCTGACCTCCTCTAATTCATTCGATTCTACTTCTTCCAAGAATGATAATGCCGTATCGACCCGCTTGATTTCAATCTGCTGTTTACGGATTTCGTTTGATACATCCAGTTGTGCATTCCGTATAAGATCATTTGAATAATTTGACTTTTTATCTTTGACACTCATTGTTTCATCAATCTTTTATATCATCTAAAATGGATCCTCTCCCTATCAAAAAAATTATCAAAAATATGATAGTACACAAAATGAAAAGATGGTATTTTAGAAGATGCAAAGAAAATTCATATAAGTTACAATTAACTAATTATAAACTAAGTAATCCATTATTTAATTACTTCTTTCATTATCTGCTTGTTTTTTCAGCTGCACTTCGTCCAATTTACTGAATATTAAATTACTTCCTCACAAGTTAGATTAACTCCGCTTTCTACATCTCTTCTCAAATATTGTCTCAAGAACTTTCATCTAAAGAATCTTCCACTAGCACTATTTTATTCATTTTTTATTCTTCTCAGTAATAATAAATTCTTAATCTACTCCCTTTACATCGACTGATAAAAATATAGATAAGATATAAGAGTGACCATTTCCTCAAAGATCAAAGGCTATAAAAGATTCATTTGCTACTCAGTGGTTCGGGAAATAAAGCCAAAATATTAAACTGTTCAGAATTATGTAGAAAAAAGTCAGTTTTTTAAATTTTCTTCTAGCTTTTTCTACTGATATTTCGAAGACAACAAAGAAACTCATTTGTCAATTTCAACTTACTTAGTTTTTGCACTCAAATCACTTCATCTTCGATATATCACTCAGTTGACTCTTATACTGAAGTTATTTATGAGTCATATTTTATATTTGAATTACTCAACATACCACTTGCTTTATTGTGCACTCGCGATTCTAACAAAACTTGCGGGAAAATTTAAGAATTTAAACGGATGGGTCTTATAACGGAAATACGAATCTATCGATTGAATACAAAAGCGCAAAAATTGCAAAAATTATTATTTTCGAAATATTAGTTAAAAATGCGATAAGGAAGTCAAGAAAACTGGCTTTTTTAGCTGATTCCAATAATACAATATTTCGGCTTCTTCGATCCACTGATTAGCAAATAATCTTTGACTTGAACAGTGTGAATCATGTCCATAATTAATGATTAATTAATTAACTAATTATTCATTTTATCAATTCTAAATTTATAATTCCTTCACTTAAATAATCTCAAACTTCTTGCTTTCTACTTTTAAACTTTTCGCTATAGAATCAAGTATATATTGCTGTCACGAAGTAATTCACGTCATTTGCACTTAAACATATAAGATATATTCTATGGAAAGTTGGGTAGGAATTGTTCTCAAACTATTGAAATATCTGACATGCATTCTGATCTTATACGTAAGTCATGAATACTTGTCGTTGATGCCAATAACTTCGATTCATGCTCATGAAATAATCATAAATTTATGATATAATCCAAATCTGGAGACCGTGAATAATTAGCCAACGCACAAGATTGACGTATATTCCCACAGTGACAACTTTCTCGTGAACGGAATCTTCGAATGTTGATTTCGATGATTGCTAGAATTTAAATTTTAATGATCGATAATCAGTCTTCCGCAAAGCACAGAAATATCGAGAAATATACTGTAAACGAAAAAAAAAACTGAAAATATCTGTTGATACACGAAAAAAAAAAAACTACAATACAAGTATCAACAGATATTTTCACCTACTAATAGCTATTTCGAGATTAAGTATGATGACAAGTATAAGGAATAAAATCTTTGACCTATTGTTTTCAATAAATAATTTCTAATAGCTCATTAACAAGCGGAAATTCTCCGCTAGCTTGAATCATTCCCGCAATTTCACGGTATTATTGTCATTAGCAATTGACGTATTTTCTTCCGTCGTAATCACTTCACGTAACGAAGCGTTTTTGCTGCACCATACTCTTATCATTATCAGCTTGGCCAATTTGGCCACAATGATTTCCTAGCTCTGTTTGTCAGGGAATGAGAATATATGCATAGATGCAACATTTTTACTGTACAACCTAACCTAATTAAATCATGACAAAAGAATGAAAGTGATATTAGGACGCAGTATTCGCAGAATATAATGACGCTTGCGCGATATTTATCTCGCATATACATACGGATTGCGTAATAACGTCCATTTAATCATCGGTAGTGTAGTATTACTTTAATTACATTTTATACTTTATTACGTCACGTACGTTTATACTCTACGCATATACAAATACGAATATATGTAACAAATGGTAATGTGGTGATAATCACTGATTATTCAATTTAGAAAGAATGATTTAATTCAATATATATAATATTTAAGTAGATGTAATATTATCATCAGGTAAGTTAAGCTTAAGTTTTACAAACATTTTGATAGAATATTTACAAGATGATTGATTATATATGATTATATGAAATGAATAAATGCTTAAATTTTAAAAGGAGCAAATTACAATCGAGAATTCTTCAATGCCATCTTAGAAATAATTATTTCATATGAATTTTACTTGATTATTACTATGCTTTGAAATTACTGAGTTGCAATTATTTAAAAATAACTTTCATTAGTTATTCATTCCATCCTTGAAGATATTTCATGATCGATGGAATGATTTAATATTTACTGTTCGTATTCTAACGTTTTAAATTATTGATTTAAATTTAATCATATACAAAAATAAGAAAAGTTTTTGTCAATAAAATTAAAACAACAGAAAAAAGAGACAAAATGAAGATATGAGAAATATGAAATACAAAATATCGTAGAATCAAGAAATTAAGGAACACAGTTAAATGAATTGAAAACAATACAAAATATGATCGTATGACCGATTATACCGTATATTTTGTTAAAATGAAATACAAAATATCGTGGAATTAAAAGGTCATGAAAAAATACCGTATGATCAGTTACACCAATTTGCATATTTTGCTAGAATTTATTAAACAAAAAAAAAAAATTATGATTGAATCAAAAATTTATTGAATTGGAATGTATACTTCTGCATGTTCATCTATCATATGCGATAATTTCAAAATAGAAGAAATGATCAATGCGATAGAAATGATCAACTTATATTGTTCATAATTGTCTTTATAATTACTGTTGAAAATGTTTCATCCTACTACAGTAATTTATATTTTGATGCAAAATTTCGTACCTATAAAGATAAGCAAAAAGATAAGATAAAAAAAGGAAATCAATCAATTTTATAGCGTAAACTTGATGCATATATTTTGTATATCATAAACACATTTAGAAAATCAATTAATTCTCGATCACTAACGAATATGTAATAGCAGCAATCATATCACGTGAAATGGTTTGTTTTCTAAAGCAGTTCTCACGTGAAAAGTCACGAGATGTATGTTTGAGATTCTGAATAATTGATATGAAAGAATCTAAATGTGTTGAGACTATATATTGAATAATTGCGTAATAATGAATAATTTATCTATTAATTATGCTAGGTAGACGTTAAACTACGCTAAGCGAATGCTGCTTATTTGCTTATTTACTTCACAAACGCTAAGGATTCACGTAGAATTAGACATTTTCTAGCAATGCTAAATGATTGTCACGTATTATGAAGCAATTCTGCTATCATTTACATGATCATCAGAAGTTGGAAAAGTTACTATATCATAGTTCTTCGTAATTTCAAGAAGGCATAAATGAAATTGATTAATTTCAGATTATTGTCATCTTAAGAAATAAAGGAACAAGCATAGTCACGTGAGTTAATATAGATGAGGCGGAAATAAGAAAGGGAAAAAAGAGAATCCGGATCAAAATTATCCTTTTACATAAACGAAAAAAAAAACTTGATAAACACCTACTAATGATAACAAAGAAAGGCTTACACTATGGATATGAATCTTTAGAGCTGTTACACATGACTAGGCTTCTAAAGATTACTTCGGGAACTTCACGAGGCTTCACGTGGTTTATTGTCGCTATTTAGTACGATTTTCTTACTTTAACTCGTTGAGTATGATTGCGATGAGATTGTTTATGTCTCTGTCGTGGTATATGAAGGTGACTTTCCATGCAGTTTGTATGAATTTTGAAGATTTCATTCGCAGAAGAATTGACCTAATTTATAACGTTTCAAATTTTCATGACCTTAGTTGAATTGAGCGTTGAATTATTTGTGATAATTTATCTGTGATAGTGTTTTTTTCTTGATTTGTATGAGATTTCTCCCATTCTCGAATTTTTTAAGTGTCTTCTTATGTCGTGAAGAATTTGGTTAAATTCAGTGCTCAGAACACTATGTATTTTCTCGTTAATCTATCGAATATGGTTTTGTCAGGCAATCACAACCTTTTGAATATTATTATCGAAATGATAACAAATTACGCGGAACGATTTTTTTTTTTGTGGTAAACAGCGTGAGTCGTTCTCGACAAATTGATGTATTCAATCTTGTTCACCGAACAAGTTATCTTATTGTGAAGCATTCAGTTACATTACAATCAAAAAATATCTAATAAAACAATTAAATGTTAGGCAGCAACATTATTTGATTAAAATTTCTTCTGAATTTACATATTTCTTCTAGCATAACGTGTTTTCCTTTTTTTTTTGGTACAAAATAGAAAAATTTTCATTTGTAAAATATCGTCGTTATATTGTATTGTTTAACAACTTCTTATAATTTATAAACATTTTAATTTAAAAAGCGAAAATTCCTTTAAATTTTATAGATTATATGGAATCCATATCACTGCCAAAAACAAATGTACTTCATTTGCTAGCAGCAAGTAATAGTCCGACAGCTTTGGATGCCGTACAAACTTTATTGAAAACACGTCAGAAGCATGTCAGCGAACGTGAAGAAGAGGGATTAACGGCATTACACGTAGCTGCTGCATGGGATAATTTGGCAATGTGTCAATTACTGATGTATTTTGGTGCCGATCCGTTTCAGGATGATAACGGAAGGTAATTCAATATTTTTTCAAATTTTATTCTGATTTTCGTAATATTTAAAAAATTCCAGAATTTTTTATAGGATTAATAATAAGTCCTGAAATTATGACTTCTCATAATCTTTTTTTAAGTCTTCGTTGTGTATGAAATATGCAAGATTTCTTTTTAAATGCCTTTTGAAGTTTCAAAATTCAAACAACATATGTAGTGATTTTTATCGCTATCATACATTTATTCGACGACGTTTAAATATACTATGCGGCCGTTTACTGCAAAACTTTTCGCTTTGAAAAACTCTCATATACTGTAAATATATGATTAATCAATCAATCATGCTTAACATTAATGAATGACTGCATGAAGAGAAGTGCTTTAACAAGGAATTTAATTTCGAAGTTTTTTGTTATTATAGAAGAATACCAATTCAAAAATGATATTTTTTAATATCCTGTTTTTGTCACTCTTCATGAAAAAGTGACTTTTAGAAAAATAGTGCCTTTTTTTCAAAATTTTTTCAGTTTTTATAAATTGTTTCAATGTAAGTTCGGTTATTGCATTGTAGAACACCGAAAGATATGGCAAAAGGTTCGGTGAAAAAATTTTTGAGCGTCTCTACGAAACTGAAACTCCAGAAAAAAGCCGATCTATGCAACAATCATTTTTTCACGCTCTAAGTAGACTGTTTTCATGTGCAACGAAGAGAATTAGCAATACATTACCACCATTAAAGAGATCGCATTCTTGGTCACCTTATTATGATGGGACGAAGAATTTCCTATCGGAAGAGGAAAAAAAATTACGATGGGCTTTTCGGAAGAACCAACCAGGTTTTCTTAGTTGCAAAACTAAGAAAAAAAAGAAATTCTTATCTGCAGTCGGTGAGACATATTTGATTCTTTCATTAATGGGGTCCTCCCAATAGCGTAATCGTTTATTTATTTTGAATTCTTAGTTATATTGCGGATTAAGATTATAAAATGTGAAATTGTAATAAATTAGCTGATTTCGTTTTAAAATAATGCTGACGGAATTACATCGCTAATAGATGTCTATATTGGTTTTTGTTAATTAAATTTCTTTATCATACAGGAAATGGCACTTGTCATTTAGCTAAAACTGCTAAATAGCTTTTGAATATTAGAACTCTGGAAAATAAATTTTCAGATAAAGAAAAAAAGCGAAAAGTAGACTTACCTCAAATAAAATAGTTAGACAACAAAGGAGTTTTTAAAACCAGGAAATAACATGACCTCCGCGTGCTTCTACAGTCATCATCCATTGGCAGAAAATTAATAGACCAATTTTTTTAAGGAAATGTAGAACTCTGGATTTATTTTTTTCCGAAAAAATTGAAAAATATTTAATAATATTTGTTTGATTGAAAGCGTTTAATTTTACTAATTGAATGTTGCAAAATGGCTGAAGTCTAATAATTTTTTGAAAATAGTAATTTGGTTTGATAAGTTTAATTGTGGATATGCTAATTTTAGTTTTGAAGGGAAAAAATCATCTGAACAATCAAACTTGGCCGTCATAAGACGCTCATCGGAAATTTCTACTTCATCACCTATGAAATTAACGAGACCTGAAATCAGTGAAAAACCAAATTCCAATGACAATGTTGGATCAAGTTTCAGTGAAAGTAAAACTTACATTACAGCTCCTGAATATAACACTAAGGATGATAATAATTTGTCTTGTAGCCGAAATTCGAGTAATGCATCTTATATTTTATCTCAACAAATCGCATCATTGAAACTTGGTCCAGCTTCACCTCAGACCAAGGATTCGAGAGCCAAAAATTCTGCTGTTGAAAGTAAATTTATTCCGCTTGAATTTCTCTTTTTTTAATTTTTTATTATATTCAAAAATTTCAAAATGAATCTGTAATTCAATTTTCTGAATAAAAGTGAGAATTTCAGGTTGTAGGAGATTTTGAAATATTACAATAATTTCAACTTACTTTGTTATGCAATTTACAAAATATTCTGTTGCATATTATCATTGCAATTTTCATTCTAGCTTCAAGCATAAAAATTCCGACGAAAATTTTAAAAATTGTGCGTCAGCTGTCGGATAGACAGTTAAAACAGGAATTAGCGAAAAGGCAAGTGATTGAATTAAATTTCTTTTGTTAAATATTAAATTAGTAATATATGCATTTAGCATGCTTTTGTTCAGACATTTCTCTGACCTTACTTTTTCAAGAGCTGAAATTCATTAATTGAGCTTCTAATCGTTTCATCCTTCAATTTTGCTCTGGCGTATGATAAGCACATTTGTTTTTCATCCAACGAAATAAATTGAGTCCAGGTCTCCGAAAATTAAGAAGTATAGTTAATTGAATCTAAATTTATAATGCTTTCCTGAACTCAACAATTTTAGTGTTGAAATTACATCGCGGTTTTTCGGAAAAAAACTAATCGATTTCAGAGGCGAATGCATTGGACCTCTACTTGAAACTACGCGTCCGGCTTATGAATTAAAATTAGCACGTTTGATTGCAGATATACCTACCGGTGTCCCGAAATTAAGTAAAATTTATGTCATATATTTATAAACTTATTTCTTAAAAGCAATCCTATTTTTTCCAGATTCTTTAATATGAAACTTTTCCACTATCGCTCATTTGCAGAGTATAGCTGGGCGCTTGAACATTGGATAGATGGTCACTCTTTTGTTGAAGGTTCGAAGCTTGACCAAATTCTTATCAACAATTTTGCTGAACTTTCTGGTGAACCATGGAGAGAAGGCAATCGACCTACTTCATTTTGTTATATTTTAATTGGTAAATTTTAGGATCTCGCTGAAATTTAATTATTTGAAACTATTTCATTGTGAAAGCTATATTTAGCCGAACCTGTTGTTTTTAAAATATATATAAAATTAACTTAACTTAAAACATTTATTATTTTCATAAAACCAATTTTCGCACAGAAATTAATTTTCTTTTCATTAGAATATTCGTCTTAGTTTTATGTAAAATTATGTTATTTTCAGATCCATCTTTTATCAGCCTTTCTAGTAATATCTGTACAATGCAACAGTTTGTTGATGCTATATTTTATATTGGTAAAGGAAAGCGTTCCCGCCCCTTCCAACATTTGATAGATGCTGTTCGGGCCAAAGGTTTTGGCGATGGTGTTCTGTCGGTAAGAAAAGTAATTTGAAATTTTGAGTCATTCGCAAAATTAATAATAGTTGCGTCAACTAAAATGAAATTATTTCATCGCACTGCTCGCAGATATATTAAATATTCTGAAATAAATGTACAGTTTGATATAATATTATTAACTGGAATTCTGCTGTAGAGTGTATTCGAACGATTTGTATCAGATTACTGTGGAATTATATAATGACCAAAAGCTGGTCTCTTAAAAAATGAAAAAATGTTTGAAATTTTTTTTTCAAAAACCAATTACAAATCAAAAAAGTTTTATCCAATGGTTTTGTTTTTTTTTTTTTGAGTTGGGAATATGAGAGAGTTAAGCGAATTATTAATTTTAGAAAAGTAAAAAATTGCAACGAATTGTTGATCTTTGGGATGCTGGCCGTGGTGTTGTGTCGTTGCATGTTTTCCAAAACACAATTCCCACAGAAGCATTTACAAGAGAAGCAGCAATGATTGATGCTATTGGTAAATTTAGTTATAGACTTTTTGACGCATTCTCATATCGTTTTACATTTTTAGCTTGAATTAATGTAGATTCAGTTGAAATATTTCTTGTAATCGGTTGTCATAGCTATCATGTATTTTTATTAATTCTATGTCATATTAAAAAAAAAGAATAAGTCGAAATGTTTGAACTTTGAGCTATATCATTCTTTGCAAATTATAGTAAAGCATTACTGTTAAGAATTATGTTTAGTTCAGTATAATTAATAATATTATTTGATTTAAAAGCTTATAAATTGAAATAAATTAGGACTCCGAAATTTGACGAATGTCAAAAGAGGTGATTACTACGGTCTTGCGAAAACTTGGACAATAAAAGAGAAAACAATTTATGGCAGCTACCTATTATCCAATGCGTTATCGATATTTCATGTTGAAGGTTGTCGTGAAATATATGAAGATGATGTACAGGAAAGATAGCTGCGGTCTACAGTAGCTTCAGTGTTTGTGATGGTATTTTAAAAATAGTGTATTTATCTCATTCTTATGAAAATTCTTGCATAAATTATTTGAAATGTAAGAAAAGAAATATAAAATAGGCAGACATCAATTTTCTATTCAAAAAAAAAAATTGTTTTCTTCTACTCCTTGTTCAAACAAGGCTTGTTTAGTGTTGTTTAATCTTTTTTTTTTCTTTTGAAAAAAGGTGGTGATGAAATTTGATGTTGTCAAACATGGCCAAACATGATCTTCATGCAAAAAAAAAGAAACGAATGATTGTGAACATTTTATGTCGTTTACTATTTGATTGCTATGTTCTGTCTTAACTTTCATTTCAATTTTCTCTTTATGAGCGATTTATTATTTAATACCTTTTTTTTTATCTATTTCAGCGAGATAAAAGACTTGATATATTTTGATGATTCTGTGATTATATTTACATAAAGCGATGTATTTCTTTTATTTACAAACACTATTTATGGTTTTTTTTTTTCTATTTTTGGTGTTCGTGTAGCTAATATCGTAATAGAATATCAGGTATTTTCATCCTTCTATACTCAAATTGTTTGAGACACCTTAATGTTTTCCGCAGTAATTTGTAATCTTTCTGTATGCTGTCGTAATCGTAGTTTTTTGATATTTGTTGTTAATAATTACTGTTTGTTGGGTCAGATTTTTTGTCCACTTGCATTTCTATCATTCCCGAAAAATTTATTAAAATCAATTAAATCTCATATTTAGTGGCGACAATTGTCAGTGAAATGAACAATTTCATAAACATATTTGAAATTATGGTCTTTCCATTTTTTTTTTTAATTTTCTACCTATTCGCTTGTTTTTTTTTTAATTCATAGTGATTTTCATGTCTTTCAGTTACTTTTTTTAGCGAACTTTGTTGATTATTCGGGTTTCCTAATTATTTTTCTGTTTACATGCCATTTCCTTCTTTGCTGCCATACAACTTTCGTTCTTTTCACCATTTATATTCTACTTATAAGTAGTGTCAGTCCTATATTAAGTTCACTTATTTGCTAATTTATGTTGAGCTTGTCAATTCTATACAAATTCACTTATATGCTAATTTATGTTGAGGTTGTCAGTCCTATATAAATTCACTTATATGCTAATTTTGTTGAGCTTGTCAATCCTATACAAATTCACTTATTTGCTAATTTATGTTGCGCAATTACTTGCTTTATTACTTATTCGCCATTTGATCAATTACATTAATTGACTTTTATTGATTTTGTTCAGTTTTCATTTGTACATCTAAGCATATATTTCAATAAAAAGATTAGTAAACAGTCTTTTGCTACATAAAAGTTTTGTTGCTTCCTATTATCTTTGACAAGCTTTTTTCTTATCCAATTACGTAATTGTTCACTTATTCAGATATGAAACTACTGGAAAAACTGAAAAGGAATTATGGGGAAATTTATTGATTTCATTTTTTTTTCTGCAGTCTCAAATTAGACAAATAAGCAATTGAAAAATAAAAGAAATCAATTATGAAACATTAGTGATACAAATATTTCTATTTTAGAATAACAGCTAAAACCAAATGCATCAATGATTCTAGTTTAACATCTTGCTAGAAGTAATTTAAATTTAAATAATTCTTTTTCTTAATATGATCTTTTTGTACTAACAACTGATGATACGATACGAATGAAGTATTATCGATAGCTGAAAGTTTCGGATTGTCGTTAACAATGTTAAGTCTATGTTTTCTTTATTCTTTGAGGAACGACATCAAATTCAATATCATCAAAAGATATGATCTATTCGACATGAATTAAGGGTTACATACAGCCATAAATTTGGAATAGATCAAAGATTTTACATAATTTAAATAAATGTATACTATTAATTTATTGAGAAAGAGATTCGTAAATGGTCTTATTCATGTCTTTCAATAACGACATAAAAACATACTAAAATGGATGCCTTATATTGTCATCCTATAATCGTTTGGTGATCTTCCAAATATGTTTGTTCTTATCATTTTCTTTTCGATCATACATCTAAAATTAGTTCAATCATACAAGTATGAGGCCTAAAATTAACATTTTCAGTATTTTTATTAATTAATTAAATACTGGATGTCACCACCAACAAGTGCAACTAGTAGCCGACATCGATATCGTTTATCAAATCGTCATGGTCGAGCTTATGATCACACAAATGGATTCAGTGGTTATTCTAGGGATGATGATTTAGATGTAAAATGTGAAAGTTTTTTATCCGGCGATATTGTACAAAGACTTCTGAATGAAAATTCCACAGTGTCAAGTATTGGATGTGATGCTTTTCCTGTTTTTGAATGCTTTGCAACGGAGATTAGTAGTATGGATGCGAAGAAGAAGTTGTACAGTGATTTACAGGTAAGTGTTTTTTTGGAAGAATTTTATTTATTGCGAATCTGATACAATTAATAACAGATAATTAACGACATGTGGTTTCTTAGGTTTATTTTAAGCTCAAGGAAATTTTTGGAATAGCAAAGAAGGAAGTAATTTTTTTTATTAATCCTTAAATGAGAATTCTGATTATTATTCTTCTAATGGGATTTCTAGTTCCAGCTCCTAGATCCTAAAAATTTTTGGTGAGTGTTGAATGAAGCTAATAGAATATGATATACCGTTGATATATTGTCACAATTAATTCCATATCATTTAAAAGTTTTATATATAGTGTTTTTTTTTTGGTTTTTCAATTTTAGGTTGGTGATGAGTTGTGCTTTCGAATTCGACGTGTTGAGCTCGCTGGTGTCTATGCTGAACCTATTTGTATGCTGCATTCATTTCGACGAAGTCTAAGATGGATTAATGATTTTCAAGTAAGTTCCGTGACAAATTTATTTTAATAAATATGTATCATATTTTTATTAATAATACTTCATGATACTTTATAATTTAACTAATCAGATAAATTTATTGCTCGCATAACTTTTGATATTCATTTATCCTTTAATAAATAATTGATGAACTTTGCATCAAGCTTATTGTTTATGAGCCAAAAATTAAATGATAAACTAATTGCTTGATTTTGATTATAATTGTTATCTTTGAAATGATGCTATTAGTTCTTGATTTCACTTGATTTATAAAGCCAAATCAAGAATCCATACTGCTTTTTTGCTGCAGATTTTACTGAAGCGAAATTTGCAAAGTGGACATGATTATCGACCAAACGATTTGATTAAAGGTTCGTTACAAATCTCATTACTAATTTTATTATTGGTTTAATCGCATCGCTTTTCAGTTTTGGTAGTTGACGTTGACGATGGAACGAAAATTCCGGTTTTTGCCATAGATGAAGATGCGGTAAGTATTTTTTGTCGATTTTCCACTTTTTTTTCATACATATATTAACAAAATGAGATATGGAAGTTGAGACTTGAATATTTTTCAAGAAATAATTTAAATATTTAATTTTTCATGTTTATACCTTCAGTTTATTGATTTTTCCTTTCAATTGAGGGTCTTCTGACGGAAGCTGAATTGCCGACTTACTTCAGGTTAGCTGAATCTCGTCTTTTAGAGTTTTGTTGAAATTTCAATTTTGCAGAAATTAAGCACTTTGTTTGTCAGAAGCAGAAATTTGAGGATGTTGAAACACAGCAGAAATTTTCCTGGAAAGCCTCCAAATGTCATTTGACGTCTAACATCTGTACGGCTAGAAATTGCTTTTGGGGCGATATAGTCCGATCTGCAAGAATGCTGTAGTTTATCGAATTTTTTAGAAACTAAAGTTCTCGCAAATTTCGTCTCGAATTATTTTAACTTTGAAAATAGAAATGATTGGAATGAAATGTCGAAGTTTCAAACTGAAAATAAATATTTAAAGGAATGGTGAAGAAATTGGGACTAAAACATTCGACGAATATCTCAAAGATTATTTGCCGGCCACTAACCCTAATCTCGCAACACTTTTTGGTATAGAAACCGATTTACCCGTTTCTTTTTTGGATGATTTGAAAGGTTCTTTTTTTTTTTTAAACAAATAAATGCATATTTCTTCTCAAGCTTTTTTTGTTTTGCAATGCTGAAAAGAATATATCATATTACAAAGCAATTGATTTTAATCTTTCTGATTCTTTCCATACATGAAATTTTTAACTTGTCCAAAAAATAAATGATGGAAATGCATAATATTCAAATATAAACTTCAGATACTGATTTTTCATCAAAGAATCGTGCTCCTTACATTCGTCGTAGACAGAATGAAGATCTTTCAATGACCGTTGCTAAAAGAGGCGTTGACAAAATTCGAGAAGGCGAAAATAGTACTGCTATTCAACATTTCAACAAAGCGCTTTCCATTTGTGAAAAAAATGTTGAAGCATTAGTCGGCAGAGCAGCTGCGTATGTTGTCGCCTATTTTTAAATATTTTTGATTTTATGTGATTTTCAGAAATTAATCCTGGTAATAAAATATTTAATATTCTAAATTATGTTCATTCAGTATAACAATTTATATAGTAATTTGTTTTAGATATGCCAATATGGGACAATACAATTTGGCCGAAACAGATTTAGATGCAGCTTTGGCGATAAATGCGTCGCATATAAATGCAAGGAATTATATGATTGAAACATTATTACAGGAAGCTAAAAGGTAATATCATTTTAAAATTGGTTTTAGTAACTAATGTTATTATTTATATATTAAATCACCGAGTAATCCGACTGTAAAAATTAAGAAATTTTGAAAAAAAAATAATGAAAATGAAATTGAAATAGGTGATATGGATAAAAACAAAAATTTTAATAAATCATTTATACTATATTAAAGTAATGTAAAGAAATAAGAAAATTCTGATGCATTGCTGCTTGATTCTTTATCAGTTATTGATAAAGTTGCTCACTGACTGAAACAAATTGATAACATTGGCAGTAGAACTGTTTATTTTGTTTTATTTACTTATTTGCTTTTTTCTCATCAAGTGTTCGATATTATGGTTAATTAACAGTTAGCAACTTGAATTATTTCCAGAATTAAATTGATTGCAAGGCGATTTATAATTTGCAATAAATAGTGTCTTCTGGTAATTATTAGCAAGTAAATTAACTCTGTTTTTTTTTTTTTTTCTTTTATTTCAGACTAGAACAAAGTGGTAAAAAGGATGAAGCGAAATCGAAGTATGAGAAAAGTCTAACCATAAAAGATGACGTACGTGCATTGAATGGTTTAAGAAATCTAGAACGAAGTCCATCGATTGAAGTAAATTTCCCGATTTTGATTATAAGCAAAAAACTGAATCTTTTTATACAAGAAATTAAATTTTAGTTACTAGTTACTAATTATATAATGAAAAGTATTAAATAATTAGTATTAAATTTTTTAATACTAATTATATTTCAAATCCTGGTTTTCTACAAATTCTGATTTCTCTCTCGGGAAGTTGCTTTCATTCTGAATCGGAATTTCGTAGTTTCTTTTACTTCTGACAAAAATCTATACAATTACGATATTGGGAAGGTGTGATTTTTCGAATATAACATTTATAAGGTAGTAACAATTTCAGTTATTTTTGCGACTAATAAGTTCTGTTTTTTCTTTTGTTCTCTTAGATTGTTAAAATGACGAAAGATGATGCTAAAGCGAAAGATCAAAAACAGAACATTCGAAAGCAGCTGAGATAAGGCAACGAAGAAAACGTCGAAGAGATGCAGAAAAGCTAGCTGAATATGAACGGTTTATTGCGGAGCTGAAATCGAAGTGATTTAAATATTTAGTATGTGATTTTTTGGTTCATTAACTGTTGATAATTTGATCTCAATGAATTTTTGATAAAACATTAATTTTTTTGCTCTTTTTCTTTTTGTCTTCCAGATAGTTTCAGCGTTGATTTACACCGTTAATTTTATTTACGCCCTGTCATTTTTTTCTCCAATTACTATTGCAGTCGTTGAGAAATAGATAAAGAATTCATGAAATAACATCATTTGATAAAATGATCGAATTCTTCAATCTTAAAAAAATAAATCTTGAATATTATCATTGTAAAACACACGAAATTATTTAATTAGGTAAAATCGTAAATCTATTTCAAACATATATTGTATGAGGTGTGTCTTTCTTCTTTCACATCTTGTTGTTCCACTGATTAATTCGAATTTGAATTGAAATGATATGAAGTGATTGTTTTCCTAGAAGTTTAATTTCCATAATTCGTTGCAACAAATATAAATAAAAATTGAAATTTTGATCAATTGGAAGCATCTTTTGTGATTGCTAGAAATCTTCATTAAATATTTGACGATGTTATAAGACATCGAATTATCATCCCATATTGGGCAATAATATTAAGTTCTAGAAGTTCAAGTGTGGAAAAAAATTCGAAGAAATATTTCAGTAGCATTAAAAAAAAATCATTCTTGGGATATTCAAATGTTCTCTAAAAAAATTAAAATATTATGCAGCACGTGTTTATTGATCAATCGCATGTCTTGTTCATTATTCTGAAACTTGATATTTTCATTTCAGGAAACTTTTTTTGCCCGAAGCTATAATGATTGTTGAGAGAATAGAAATAGGTCGATGTCTATGTATTCATGCTCAATTACAGGCTGTTGATACTATTTTACAGTCATTACTGTATCAACGTGGTATCGTACCATCTGTTGTAACTCAATTACTTTCAACTATTGAATCATACCATGAGATTAAATTTGTTGAAGCGTATACCAAGGTTTGTTTTTTTTGTAAACGGAAAAAGTTATAAGGAAAAGTTTTATAAAATCTGTTACAATTTTTTCGTTTAAAATTTTTATATTTAATTAGAAATTAGAAATTTGGATTTCAATATTGTTTCTTAATGAATTCACACTTTATTTATTTCTCTTTGAAAAAAGAAACGAAATATTTGTTAGGGAAATTTGATTAGATTTATTATTTGCAAAATATTTTGCATTTCAATTTTTTGTATTATAAGTGTTCTTGGTTCTTTTTATGTTCTGTTTCTTTAACTAAAATAATTTCAATAAATGCCATTGAAAATTAAGGTGGAAGGCACTTTAATGAAAAACCAATACAAATCAAATAGAAATCTATTTTAAATCATGAAAAGGCCTGGTATTAAGTTCTCTGTTATAATTTTAAGTTTAGTGCAAGTTTTAAAATAACTTATTAATAGATCTGGAATAAGTCAACTAAGTTTTGAATATTTAAGTCAAAATGAAACACAGAAATGGATTTTGTATGGTTTGAGTAATTAGGGATATTTGTGTTATGTATCAAATACGATCTTCCTTAAAAAAATTCTTTGTTTTCCGTCTATTTTAAATGTTATATTTGCATTTGATCAGAAGTGAAGTTATTTTTGTTTTTATAGATTAGAGAAGCATTAAAAGAGTTATTCCGTAGCTGTAATCGTCGTGCACTTCATGAAGTTGTTATAATTATTGGTGCATCATGCGCGATACCGCAAGAAATTTATCGAATACCCATTAAAGTATGTGATTCATTTGAATCAGATCTTTCACACTGTGGTCAAAATTGTGCTGAATTATCACCCAAGTTAGTTTCACTTGCATATTCATAATAGTGCCAATTCGTCATCAATGTTTTCATATGTAGCGAATACAATCATTAACTGAAGAAGGTTTCATGAATCTCTAGCAGAAGTAAAAATAAACTCGATTTATCTGTTCGAAGTTATGACATCTTAATTATTGCATTATGAAAGAACATTTAAAAGTTTTGTAATTCGTGTGATAATAATTTTCAGGGAGCAACGTAAGATATCATCATCATTGGTAATAAGTCCAAATTTAAATACTACGCGGAAAACTACTCAAAATACGCGTGTTTGCATTTTGGTTCGTGGAACTTCTGCTCTTAAGTTTCCGGAAGAACTTGTCGAAAATGAGTAAGTAGAAATCTATTTTGTACCTATTTTAAGTATCAAGAGAAGCAGTTAATATTGTTTTGGAAATTAATGCAAGATTTTTATTATAGCGATGGTTTTGAACTACCAAAACATGAAGTATCAGTAAGACGAAAGATTTATTCAGTCCGATTTGTTCTAAAACATCTTTGTGTCGAAGATGTTTTGTTGTCAGCGACCCTGATACAACTTGGTTCCGCCTTTCACCAGTTATCCGGACATTTGCCTAGCAAGCTGTTTCTATATTTTAATTTTTTGTTGTTCTTTCGTAAATACTTTTGTTGAAGAATATGTGAAGTTATTCTACTAGCAATTGTTTAGATGTAAGGAATTTAGTTATACGAGATTTCCGCCAAAAAAATTCAAAACAATATTGATGTAACGCTTGAAAAAAATTTTTTTTTTTAGGAAATTGGTGCTGAGTATTGTTGTTGTCTTAGTAATATAATTGTTATTGTTTTAGTATGATTTGAAATTTTGTTCGAATTTAGAAATGAACTTTTATATGCTTGCTGTTATTTTATACTTTAATTTGTTCTGATGCTGTCTGAAGTACAAATACTTTTTTGACATATAATATACTTAACATGAATTTTCTTGAAAATTGTTTGCGTAGCAATCATGGCCCATTATTTTTGTTGATAATGTTTTATTTTTCAAATGTTCGCTTAATTCATTCAACAGCTATTAAATCATTCCATGCGATTGTTAAATCATGCCGCTTAATCCATTATCATTTTGTCTTTCCTTGTTCTTTTCTTGTCTGTGCAGTATTTGTTGCATGACTGTGGCCCCACTGTAAGTTGAATATTTATTTTATTATTGATATTTCATTAAATGCTTTCCCTGAAGCCGAACATTTTTGAAACATGAAATAATTTATACGATAAAAATATCCACAGCAAAATTTCGGTATAATAACTTACCATTGCTTACTTATTTCATACAGTGATAATGTAAATTACCAGGTTGTAGGAAACATATCATATTTTAAAAAAAGGCAATGATATTTAATTATCAAAAACAAAAATAAATTGCTGGCTTGCAATAGAAAACATTTCTATTCAAATATGGGAAATGTTGTTTATTCTTTTGTCAGTAAGAAAATAATCTGATTACCAGTTGATGAAGTATTTATCGGGCTACGTATAGTTTGCTCTGTATATAATAAATGGTTTCCTAAATTTAATACAAGTGATAAATAAAGTTGTTTGCCTTAACAAATCCTTGAATCCATTTAAATTAAAAAAAATTTAATAACATTGATAATTTGATTATTTCAAAATTGGTAAATCACGCAAAATTTTTTTCGGTTGCTTAAGTAAAGAAGATTTGACAATTCTTTGAGTTGAAAGAAGGTGTTTGGATAATAATGGTTTCAGTGAGTTGAAACATAGCAAATTAATCTAATCGAGTTCTATCCGACCTTTAAATGAAATCATATTTCAAATGGATAACCACATGAGAAGTGGGGACGGAAGTTTTCAGAATGAGCTATATAAATTCATTAATAGGATTTGCATTAAAAGTCATCGGAAACAGCAGTATTTAATATTGGTTTGGTTGTTGAGCATTGTCTTTTTTCTGCTAGTTGTTGGTTTTTTTCTTTGTCTTTGGCATAAATTATATAAATTATACAGTTATCCGTAGATAATTATAGTTGTGCTTTCTTTAATATTAGATGTGTTAGTTTGTTATCATTTATTATTGTCAGTTATCATTCATGTGATAAAGTATTCTTAATGACATGAAATATGTGTTATCTTTGTCATTAAATTTTCTGATAGTTGACTGAAATAGAATTATTAAAGGGAATGTCTTACTGGCAAGATGCGTGTAATTATAATATGTAGCTTAATAATTTTTTTTTATCATGAAAATTATACATTTTATATGAATTTATAGGATTATTGAGATGTAATTTTAAATTATAGGTTAAAAATTGCTATTAAATCAAGAAGAAAAAGATGGTACGCGTTATCATTAAAGGCGGTGTGTGGAGAAACACCGAGGTATATTTTTTTATTTTTATTGTTCGATCAATTAGTGATAAATGAGATTACGTAAGTTTTAATTCTCTAGAAGGGCTGAACAACATAACGTTCATATTTATATGTGCTTATTTACTTGAATTTTCTTAAAGCAAATATCACGAAATAAAATAATTAGTTTTTGAATTTGATAAGATAAAGTTAGTAGTCAAATGAAAAACGATGCTAAGAAAATTGCATGGTTATGTTTATTCACAAACGATTTTCATTATTGTCTTTTTTTAAGGATGAAATTCTTAAAGCTGCTATTATGAAATATGGAAAAAATCAATGGAGTCGCATAGCATCTCTTTTGCACAGGAAATCGGCAAAACAATGCAAGGTATCGTTCACTGTTAGGGAGATGTCATAATTAGTGTAGTCATAATTTAGATTTGAAATATTTTAGAATGATTACTCGGATTCCTTGAGTTGATTGATTTCTTTAATAAAGCATCTGAATGCATTATCTCGATTTTATCTTTTTGAATTATCTTTTATACTATTATATACTTACGCAACGATAGAAAATGCTGTGCAGATATTATATTTATTTGAATTATCCTTTTAGTATTGACATTGGTGGCATACCGATTAGGAAAAAATTAGGATGATAATACCAGTTTTTATTCATGTATTTTATTTCCTTCAGTTTTAAAATTTCTTCTTGCGCTCATTTTAGTTTTCTACTTCCGCAGGTATATTTTTATCGGGTTATAGTTTGTTTTTTCAGGCTCGTTGGTACGAATGGTTAGATCCTGGGATTAAAAAAACAGAATGGTCACGAACGGAAGATGAGAAATTGTTACATTTGGCAAAACTTATGCCGACACAGTGGCGAACAATTGCACCAATAGTTGGACGAACAGCTGCCCAATGCTTGGAACGTTATGAACATCTACTGGATGAGGTGCATAAAAACATTTTCAATTTCTTTTTATTGAATTATTTGACCTGCATTATTACTGAAACAGTAAAATGATAAGATAAAATGACGGATGCAAAATGAAGCAGTTGAAAAAATACAAAATATTCGATTGCTATTCTATTTGACACTTTTTTGGATCACAGAATCACAGCTATGATTTCAGGCACAAAAAAAAGCGGAACAAATGGATGAAAGTGATGATCTGAATGATGCTAGAAAATTGAGACCAGGTGAAATAGATCCGACACCTGAAACAAAACCAGCAAGACCTGACCCAATTGATATGGATGAAGACGAGCTTGAGATGCTTTCGGAGGCTCGAGCAAGATTAGCTAACACGCAGGGTAAAAAGGTTGGTATCTTCATTTAAATACAATGGGATTTCAATAATTACTTTCAATATCGCTTCAGTGATCTTAAATAATAATGCTGTAAAAAAGTATTACATTAATCATAAAAAAAAAATTTGATTAAAAATCATGGTTAGCAATAATCAGTGGCTATTTTTGTCTATATTTGTATATTATTGCAATGAATTGAAGGGAACATTTTTTTTTTGTTTTCAAATCCTTAGGAAATCTTTTTATTAAATTAGTAAGCTAACAATTTTTAATTCGTTATATATTTCGTTTTAGGCGAAACGTAAGGCCCGCGAAAAACAACTTTCAGAAGCTCGTCGTCTTGCTTCGTTGCAGAAACGACGTGAATTGCGTGCTGCTGGTATTCCTTGGGGACAACACAAATTTCAGCGTAGAAATCCTTTATATCTTGATTATAGTGCAGAGGTTTCTTCCAAATATCTTCTGTCCTATTATATTCATAATATTATTTTATTCGCTTCACATATTTCAGAAGCTATAGTACCGGTCTCTGTAAAATCCATTCTTTTGCACTACATTTGTTATCTCTTTAACTACGTTGATATCATTATTTGTTATCATTATTTTTATATCTTTTATTTAATCTTTTATTCTTCTAAGCAAATATAGTTTCTAAATTGTGAGCTATTTCAGATTCCATTTGAAAAACCTGTACCACCAGGATTTTATGATCCATCGGAAGATAAATTCGAGAAAGACACGACATTCAAAAAGCAAACTCGAGCCGAAATTGAAGGAATTCGACGTGATGATATCGAAAATGAAGAACGTAAGAAGGACCGCGAAAAGCTTAAAAAAAGGAGGTAGTTATATCATAAATCTTTTTTAGCCTGTTTATTTAATTTATCATTATGGAGCTTTGTTGGTCAGATTTCCTAAGGATTTGAAAAAACTTTAAATAGGTGAGATATGACAACATATTTTAGCTATGTATACCATATTCTTTTCACAGGCTTATTTTTTATTCAACAGACAATTAAGTTACTATCAGGTAGTTCGCATCGATTAAATGATGGAGTGCAGCAGACAAAATTAACTTTATTGGATATTTTTTAGAGCTGAGGGTAATCCTGAATCAATTTTTGAACAGAAGGTTGAAAAAAAACGTTCAAAACTTATTTTACCATCGCCACAAATATCAGATAAAGAAATGGAAGAAATTGTCAAAATTGGACAGGCAACAGATACTATTCGCGAATTCAACGATAATAATCCAACAAGGTTTTCTCTTGTTTCTAATAGATTTTTGCTTACATCTTTTTTGTTGATTTGTTTATTTCGTTTACAGAATTAATTTCTTCTCCTGAAGATAGATGTGCCAAAGACAATTTCAAGCTTTTTTGGAAAGCTTTTTGTTGTTAAAAAAGCCGAAATTTTTTGTTTTTAAAATAGTTTTGTGATATTATATTTCGTACTTGTTAAATTAAATAACTATTTTAGTACACTTTTGCACGATTATCAGATGCCGATGCACGAAAATACTGCTCGAACAGCGCGGACACCATCGATGTATGCCGATGCTTTGCAAAAAGTTAGTTAAATAATTTTTGATATTTTATTATTTTCTTATTTATGTCTTTTATATTTTCATGTTACAATTACTCGTATGCTATTTCACGTTATCTTTTTAACTTTTGCTGTAATTAAACCGTCAGTTTATTGCATGGTTTTGCTGACCTATTTGTTTCTAGCTTACGTTTAATATACTGTTGTTCTTATCTGCTTCGAATTTGAGCGATAAGTTTTAATAAAGTGTATATAACATTTTGTAATTTCCATGTTTCTGTCTATGTTTCATTTTTTAAGTCAGTTACAAAGATCTATATTAATAAAATACAGTTATGATTTAATTAATTCGTTATCGTTTTAGGAAGCTGAAAATCTGCTTGCGCTACAGAATGCTCCAACACCGTTGAAGGGAGGTATAAATACTCCACTGCATGATCTAAATTTACAATCAGCTTTGCCACAAGATCGTTCTATTGCTACTCCGAACACTGTTCTTTCAAATATTGCAGCTACACCTTCGTCTGTTTTACAGGGTATTTCCTTTATTTATTTATTTTTTTTAGTTTTTTTGTTGATTTTCATTTCTGTTATTGTTATTTTTTTTTCTTTTACCATATTTTGCAGGAACACCAGGACAATCAGAACCTCCTACACCATCTAGTACGCCATTCCGAGATCAATTGAATATCAATAATCCACAGTTGTAAGTATTTTTAAATTTTTTTGTTGGTTTATTGAATTAAATGGAATTCTAGGATCAGTCCTTAAATTCAACGGTAAGAAATTTCTTTAGGTCATATGATTCACGCGGTGAATTAAAGAAAGCACTGAGTTCATTGCCAGCACCGCGAAATGAATTTGTTATTATGATACCGCCTGAAGAAGCTGAAGTATCACAGGAGGAAACTACTGACTGGGTGGAAGATGCCAGTGATGTGAGTTTTTTTTTTCTCTCTTTCTCTCAGTAAATAAAAAATGTATTGAAATTTTATAGAAAACATTCATGTAATATTATGTAAAAATAAAAGCAATTCCATTCATTTATGTTTAGCGTTACTGTTATCTCCATTCCCTATCTTATTGAGTCCTACTTTTTCCCGATCATTATTTTTTCAATTATCCATATATATAATATATATATATATATACATATATATATATATATATATGTACATTGGATATATATTCATACTCGGAGTTGAAAAATCAGTTCGTAACAGATTATTTTTTTTAGAAAAATATGTCCCACAACGCTTCATTATTACTCGTATTTTTATATCGTAACAAAACATCGCACTCTTATAAGTAATAAAAAAAAACAAACAGAAATCTAGGGAACATAACAAATGCTTGATATAATTGAAAATATTTTAAATTGAATTTTATATTTCAATGTGATATTTTAGATTGACGCTCAAAAAGCGGAAGCGCGAGAGTTGTTGCGTATCCAGAAGTTAAAAAAAGAATCACAGGTTGTACAACGTGGATTACCGAAACCATCCAAAATTAACGAACATAGTTTCAAACCAATTTCGGGCAAAAGTGATATTGGCAAGGTAAATTCTACGTGACAAAATTCTATTAAAAAATGAATTCTTTATCTCTTACTAAGAATTTTATCGTTTAAATCAGCCGAAGAAATGGAATAATTAGAATTGCTGTAAGTTGAGTCCAAGCAGTTTCAAATTTTTAGTTTAACTATATTGAGAATAAATTTCATGATAAATATTTCGAAAAAAATTTTTTGCACACGTTCATGCACACGGTTACGGTATAATCAGTTTTGTGAATTTGCGAACTTTTTTTATCGTAATGAATGCTCAGAATATTGCAGATAATACTGCAGACTATTTTCTGGTCGGTCAGATTGCATCTCTTTTTAACTCTTTATGTGTTTAAAACACTTTATATGTTTGAAATTGATTCAATAAAATCGTTATTTTTAGGCGGATGATGTGATTAAGACTGAAATGTTCAGTATTCTAAGGCATGATGTCGATCAACATCCAATAGATGATATTTCTCTAGAGGATCTAGAAGAAGCGGAGAAAATGATACAGAATGAATTACGACCGGTAAAATCTAACCTGATAATTTTGATTAGTTCATTTTTAAAGTACCTTTTTGACAAATCATTGTACATCATTTGATTCAGGAAGAGCATGCCGATTTGAATGCAAATTTATGGGCTGTTATTGAGCAGTGTTCATCTGAACTCATTTTGGCACAAAATAAATTTACTCGCCTAGGCGTTCTACCTAAAAAAGATCAAATTGACGCTCTTTCAGCTAAATTCCAGGTAGAATTTTCTTCCTATTTCTCGTGTTTTGGCAGTTTAAAAATTGAAATTGAAGTCGGCATCTAAGAATAGAATTTATTAATTTTAACAATTTTTTCTGAGATTAAAGTCATTACGCCATATTTTTAATATTATCTTAGCATTGCTAAAATATTTTATAGCTTTACCGAGACTGGATGAATACGCGTGCAAAAAAAACGGCGAAAATGGAGAAGAAATTAAAAGTTAAACTGGCTGGTTATCAGGTAATTTTCTACTTTTTTCTTTCTTTCAGAATTTATTAAAAAATTGACAATTATTTACAGTAATTAGATTTCTCCATAAACATTATTTTGGCTATACTTCTCACAATTTTGTTATATCATGATACCGTACAAATTCAATACTACTCATTTCTTATATGTTAGAATAGAGTAATTATCATATAGAATATTTCTTAAGGAATTATGTTCATTAGGCAAAATATATAAAATTTATTTTCCTTTATATTAATATTGCAGAGCATCGGACAACATTTGATAAAACTAATCGAAGAAGTAGGAGCGGAATTGGAAGCGTGTAAACGTGAAAAAGCTACGTTTGAACTGTTAGAGAAAAACGAAGAGAAAGCAATCAGAAAACGGTTAAATAAACTTATGGAAGAGGTCACACAACAGGTAGTCTATTTTCTGTTCTAGGAAAGGATGTAACTTCTATAATTGTCTTTTAAAAATTATTTTATGCTGAGCAAGAATAATATAAGTGCACAAATAATATAAAACAATATTTTCCTTTTTTTTTATTTGATTTTTATTTGATTTTGATTTTTAATTGTTTTGGGTTTCTTTGACGATATTAACCATTTAGCCAGCATATGTATAATATACATATATATATATATATATAACCCAGCATATGTATATATAAGTATTTTTAAAGAAGGCAAATTCTCCATTGAACTATCATAACTAATATATTATATGCAAAGATAGTCTTTGCTTAGGTGCCATTTATTCTTTAGACTTTTCACTACGTAATAAGCAAACACATTTAATAAACAAACAAGGATTCCGCATTTTTTTTTTTTTTTCAGGAGAAACGTGAAAAAGAGTTGCAAAAACGCTATGATGAACTAATGCAAGAGAAATGGAATATTGGACAAGCACTTGTGCGAATGGATGCGACAATCATCGCTCAGCCTATTACGTATCAATAAAAAAAGAAGTTTTGTTGTCATATATTTTTTATACGTTTTAAATCTTGTTTCTTTTTTCTTTCACCTGAATTTATTAATGATGTTATGATTTTGTTGCTATTACATGAGTTTTTTCTCTAAACTTAAAAATGCAGAACTTCTATATGTAGTGAGATTGTTTTTATGAAATGTTTAGATAAGTAGTTCAAGTATGTTTCCAATCCAGTCTATTTTTTTCTACAGTTTTTTTTTTTCATATTTTGATATCCATTAATGGAGTATTTGAATTTTTTTGTCTTCGATATTAAAATTATTTCGATTGAGACTAATAAATTTTCTGAAACTGCATAATCTGGAATATAATGCATTTTTCTATTAGTCATAGTTATCGAGTCATTTGATGTTTTTGCTGATGATATCATAGCAGCACTATCAGTTATAAAAAAAGAAATTGCGCTGTGCTCTGTTTAATTCATTTAGTTGTCTGATCATTTATTAATTGCTGAAATCTTCTGTTATGGTTGTCTGAAACATTTTTGAAAATTTTTGAATGTATTTTATACGCATATAAATATTGATGTACGAATAGCGATGGCAGCTATAATTTCCCGTCATATTTCCACATCATTTTGAATCCATGAATTATGATTCCTTCATTCCATTAAAAAAACTGGATGAATATTTTGTGAATATTATAACTAATAAATTCTCCTATTCCTTAAATTAAATTAAAACTATTACTTATCATAAGTGAATGAACTAATGTACATAGCAGCGGAAATAGTATGCATTCGTGAAATATCCCAAACGCTATTTTAGTATAAAAACGATTTGAAAATAAGAATTGTAATAAAGTAATGAATAAAGTGATAGTTGAAAAGCAATTCAATTAAATAGTGCTATTTATTGGAAATTAATGTATTTAGAATTAATAGTTCAGGAATTAAGGTAAAATTAGTATTTAGAATTATTGCTTCTATTGTTGCAACCTTTATTTTGGCAGTATTACATGTTATCTAAATTTCTGTAGTTATTTCAAGAGCATTATCAAAGATCATCAATTCATATTTCGAATTATTCTTTTTGTTGTCAAACTTTTTCAATTTCAAAAAGTATTGATAATAATATGTGTTTAAACAAATATGTATATACCAAGTATTTTGCAAAAGAAATTGAAATATATTTAAAGGATGAAGAAATGGGTGACAATAATCATTTGAATTACAATTATCAGGGCGTGTCTAATTAAATATGTGCATAAGTATTAATGTATATAACAATAATCACAACAATCATTTTTATAGTATTCAGGAAGGCTTTTTAAATATCGTTGACTAATCTCTTATCAGTTGACTTATCTCTTATCAGCTAATGAAGGGTTTTCTTTTTTTCTAACTTAAAATTGACCAGAATTATTGTCTTTGTATGAATAGGAATAAATTGAATAAATATTGCAATTCTATTCAGTTATTTATTTATTTATTTAGCACATTGATTATCAATTCTCTTTCTTCAAAAAAAAATTATGAAAAATTTTTATTAAAGTTTGAAATTATAAAATGAAAATTGCAAAAAAATTTGTTATTTATAATTAATACATTATCAAGAATTATTTATCTATGATAGCATGAAAAATTAAATATATAACAATTTTGTTTTTTTAATTGATAATTATTGTATGATTGTGGTTTAATTTTCCTTAATAATTTTGATTTTATAGATTATATTGATTAGGGATTGAAATCTGACATTACTTTACTTATTATTTGTTGTGTATTTAGTTAAATTATCAGTTTATAATACATATGAAAACAAATTATCACTTGTTTCGATTTGCAATATGATATTTGTTAAAATTATGATTCTTTTCTTTGTTAACTCGTCAAAATGATCAATATTATCAATGACTGATTTCGAATGAATATATAAATTAGTCATAGAAAGTGTAATTTTCCTTGTTTATAAAATGAATTATTATTTTTGTTTGCCAATGCTGTGATTTAATCGATAGTTTTTTCTTTTTAAACTATCGATTTGATCTTTTTGTTTATTTAAATTAAAATAATTAATAAACAAAATTATTATTTGCAATCATATTTTTATTTAACTATTCTTTTTATTTATTTGAATTATATTCATATACTATTTTAATATTATTACTGTTTAATATACACATCTTTTTTGCTTCTAAAAATCAACAAAACTGAAATATTTTATAAATAGATATCGAATTAATTATTTATTTTCATTATTTCATTTTTAGATTTTTTCTCTTTTTTTTAAAATCTTTGCAATTGAATAAAATTCCCCTGCTCTTGGCTATTCCTTCAGTACTATGCATATCGGTCGAGAACTAAAGATACAGCGAAATAGCAAAATGGTATCATAATCCGGCTCTTAACCTTTTTCACATATCCTTGCCGTATCTGGTAATGGTAATGGTCATACAGATACAAGAATGTATACTAATCCCATAATTCTGTCTAGCTTGAAGTGGATCATGATCAAGCATAAAATAGTTAAAAATGATAAAAGCACATGGTATCGTATCTACCGTATTCGGTAAACAATTCTATCGGAAATAACTAACCATATCCAGTCAAATAATTAAATTCATTTCCGATTAGAACTAACTAATATATGATTTATAATTTATTTTATCTGTTAATTTTTTTAATTCTTCTAATATTTATTTATAAGCTTTTTTTTCGAAATATAATAATAAAAATGAGATGATATATTCTTAAATTTGAAATGATTTTATAAACAATTTGATAAGAATTTTTAAAATGGAAATATTCTAAAATTGGACAAATTTTCTAGCATTAATATTCTAAATGTAATCAGAAAATTATGGAGAAATGGAAAGTTATCAAATATGTTGAAGAGATAGTAAATTGACATCTGAAATTTTATTTATTCCAGAATTTCCGTATTACTTTAAGCAACAATAAATTATCAAATTATGTTTATTTGCATATTTTATTTATTCTTTATTGATTTGCTTCGTTCGTTTAAAATGAGAAAATGATAACAATAACAATGATAATAATAACAATGAAAATTAACAATAGTTAACAATGACAATGATAATTTTTGATATCGTAGTTGAAATAATTTAACTATATCATTATTATCAATAATTTTATATTTATGTTTTCGTTGGTATAACATGTCATTTATCTTTAATTCCATTTAATCAAAAGTACAAGCACTTTATCAACGCTTATTTGCATGATCGTATTGATCATTGCTATTATTATATTTTATCAATTATACAATTTGTTATTTTGCTATGTTATTATCATCGAAAATATACGATATTTTGCTTCAGAAATAAGTGAAATTTTTTTTTGATTTTTAAAAATTGAAAACTTTTCAGCCTTATGAAGGTCAACAAAAAAATTATTTAAATTTTTAATTTTATCTTGACTGTTAATGGGAATAGTAAACAAATATATCGGTGAGATAGGAAATGATAATAAAATGATTATTTGAAAATGTAACAATTGTTTGCAAATAGATGAATACATCTATTTTCTGTTTGTTTGTATTTGAAATGAAGAAAAGAATAAAAGAGGAAAAAAAGAAAGGTAGATGGGTTGAAGACAGGTAAAAAGGTAAAAAGGAAATGAAAAACGAAGTAAAAATGGATAAGGTCGATTTAATTGCGCGAGAATGACTTTCATCATTGCAAGGTCATTTCGATCAAAAATACGAAATTTTCTTTTGTAAATTCATCAAACGTTTTTAAGCATTGATTAAAACGACTACTTCTAATTCATATTTTATTTTATTCTAATTATTTTTTTCTGCAAAGACAAACAAACATCAATTATCTTTTGATAATTTTAATCAATCTGAATCATAACTTTAACCGATATTTTAATTGATATATATGAATATGTGATCATGTTATATGTTAATGATATATATATATATATATGTATATGAATATAATAGGAATAGTTCGAAAACAACTTACATTAAATACAAAAGTTTATTCATTTCAAAATAATTGATTATCAATTTGATAAATTTTTTTTTTTATTTTCTAAAAAAATATTATTGAATATTATCATTGATAATTTTTGATGATATATATGTTTAAAAAAATGCCTTCCTTTATTTTATTTTCTTTATTCTTACCTTTCATTTTTTTTTCGAAAAAATAATTTTAATTTCTTTTCTATTCCCTTTCTAACTATTCTCTATTACATTTATATATATATAGGTCATTTCGATCAAAAATACAAAATTTTCTTTTGTAAAATCATCAAACATTTTTAAGCATTGATTAAAGCGACTACTATATATATATATATATATATCATCAATATATCATATCACAATTGATATGAATATTATCATTAACATATTAATTTATATATAAATAATTGTCTGAACAAAAACATTCAAATAAATTTATTAAGACAATAAAAGCAAAATATTTCGATACATATGTATATGCATACATTTGTATTTATATTTATATGTATGTTTTAGTTTATTAATTTATGAATGCATGCATGCAGCAGCTGTTCGCGCAGCTGCACTTCTATTCAAAATTCTTTAACATTCCTTCATCGAATATCATTTGTTCATCTTACAATTGCAAACACATCTGTACGAGAAATGAAATGCAAACGAAACGAACCGATCATATTAAAATGCTTACATTATCATTCTCAAATTACTTTACTGATTTTCGATCCATATGTTAACCATATGAAAATTAATTCATATCATATCATATCATATCACTATGCATATACAATGAATAAATACATATATATGTGAACACGTACGTTTTTGCGTTTAAACGCATATGTTACAGATTGTAGACTTTTTTATAGTCATTCCTTTATGCATAATATAATTATATCAGTATGCATATATAAATGATAAACACGCATAGATGCACATACGTACGTCTTTTACGTTGAACCATGTATAAATATGATTGAACTAAATTAATTATGACAAATTGTGGATTTTTTTTGGAACTATTTCATTCTTATATGTGTTAACTGATAAAATGAAAGATAAATTATAATGAAATAATTACGTAATTAACTAATTATACATTTAATTACTTAACATTATTTTATATAATTTGCAATAAATTCAAATCCAATAACTAATTGTGTATATATTGTATAATATAAAATCAATTTGACTTTATTGATAACGAAATTTGCATCGTTGAAAAATGCTAAATATATGTATATATATTTGCTATAGATTGAGTTAATCAAAAATCAATTATGCTAAATTGGTCATTTTCAATTGCTATTCTTCATCCATCTTATTTCACTCTTTTCAAATCATCTAAACGTATCATTTATTATCAAAGCATTTCAAACCAATAGTTAAGAGAAAAGAAAACGGTGAAATTGAATTATCGAAAAACTATTTGGGAGGGAAAAGAATATATGTCATTTAAGGATAGTTTCTAAAAAATTCTTGCAGAATTTCATTAAAATTTTACATAAATTGTTTTTTGTTTATTTTTCAAACTTTTATTTTTTCCTTTTTTTGGTATTTTCATTAAAATTAACTTTTTATGAAAAAATTAATAAATATTGGATATAATAGCAATATTTGAATAATTAATTAAAGAAATATTTATTTCAAATATTTAAGTATTAATAAAATATTTGTTAAAGTAACTGCAGAAATAGAAAGAAAAAGTAAAATTAAAAAAGTAAAATTATATTTGCTTGCGATTTTCATAATTATTATCTTGCCCGTTATCATATCTGCGCATTTCTCAATCTCAATTTGCATATCACTTATCAATTTTTTTCTGTCAATTTTAAATTCTTCCATGAATCTGTTTTATATTATTTAAATTGTTTAAAATTATCCGAAAGTCTTTTCATATTATTTTATAAATCAAAATCGATAATTATGATAATTGATAATATTTTTAATGTTTACATTTTTCTACGAAAATTTCCTCTTCATTTACACATAGTAAATATTAATGATTGCGTCTTGAATTTTTTGGTTTTAATATAGATTGCATGTCACTTAGTTGAAGTATTAATTTTTCATCTTTTTTTATTTCCAAAAATATCACTTCATATCTTAATTAAATCATATAGAATTATCATACATATATTATAATATTCGTTTTGCAAATTAATTTCTGTGCTTGCCAGTAGTTGGAACAAAAATTATTAGAAACTTTCAAGCAGAAATTGTGTATAACTATAACTAAACTAAATTAATCATAATGATGATAATACCATTATTGTCAATATTATTATTATTTAATATTATTGTTTTATCATGATAGAGATTTATATGCACAATAATAAAAATTTTCAGATTTAATGACCATTATTATTGCTATATGATAATATCATGTTTATTGTATTTGTACCAACATTCTTGTTCGAATAATACATACATACAATTTACATCCACATACAAATACATACACTTACATACACACACATAAATAGATATATTTTTCTATTCTTATAAAATTGAACTAAATTAATTGAGAGTATAAAATAATTACAATATATATACAATGACATGAATACAATATATATACATGCATTCAGATTTGCGTGTGAATGCGCATGCAGACACGTACGTGAACATACATACGTTTAAACAATTGATAAGTAAAGAAGATTATGATAAACATTGATGTTATCAAAATTTTCAATTTAATTTTCACTCCCTTTTACCAGGAAGCAATATCGGGAGGAAAAATGGTTGATTGAGGAATATCGTAAATTCTTCTGATATCCTTTCCATGCATCAATATTTGTCGACAAAAGCAACGGGTGGTACATCTTTAGTTCGATCATTCTCCTCCGATTTATTTCTAATTTCAACAATTACTAAAATCTAAAATGTTGCAATTTATTCCTATCGTAAGTATCCACCGCATGGGGTAATACCATTATACTACAATGATGTACATTTATTGTTAGCCAAATGAAAAACTGGTTATCCATCGTGTTACCTGAATGAATCAATGGCTATTTATTTATGATATAATCACTTGAATCAATGAATTCATCATCAAAAACGTCATCTAATTGATTCAGTTATCAGAAATGAAAATGCATGATGATATATGTGAACTAATGATAAGCAATTAATTTTTATCTATGGATATTTTTTTTATTTTTGCTGATATAAAAATTAAAACTAATAATCATATTTCACATGAAAATAATAATTTTTTAATCGCATTATCAATTTTTTTTTAAATGAAATTTGATAATTGTTAATAACTGAAGACTATTTCAAGTTATAATTAAAAATTTTATATCAAAAATTAAGACTTGTAAAAATTTAAGAAGAGCAGTGGGATTGTTCTTTTTCTTTTTTTCACGATGCGGCAAAGCTGTTGAATAATTAAATTTTATAAAAACTAAATGAAATTATTCGATCCCATTTAGATATATTAAAATGAATATATAATATATGAAAAAATAAAGTATAAGAAAAATGATAATTTTAACTAATATTAATATGTAATGAATTTAACTAATTAATAAACATATTTAGGATATTGAAAAAAACATTGAAAAATCTTTTAATTCTTCCAGCTAAAAGATTACTGTAATATTTTGCATAATACATATTTCATTGTTTCGCAAGAAAATAACCTTTAACCTTTTCATTATTTTCTTTTTTACAACCTTTTATTCTTTCCAATATTCATCAATCATTAGTTTTGATTTAGAATACGGATAAATCTATTGTTATCATTATAGGATTATTAAAAGTATGATAATAATGTTGACCATGATGACTATTCAGATTATATTCCTAGTTTCCCGAACTTTATTCTTTTGTAGTCGATGACCTTTCGAACTTTATTTTTTATTGCAACAATCTCTTGATTTATTTTAATAAGATAAGAAAAAGAGCTGGATAATGTTTGAACATTTTTCTAATATACTTTTGAAGTTAATACCATTTATTGTTTCGTTATTTTCTGTAGGAAAATAGATAATGTTACATTCTAAAGTTCTGATTTTTCAATTAAATTTTTAAAAATTATCGAATTTCTAAATTTTAAAGTTATAATATAACTTAACTATATTTTCCAAGTAATATTAATAGTTTTGTATAAGTTTCAAGCAATAATTGGTAATATTTTAGATATTTCTAATCCTTTTCCCACACTGAATTAATTCTCGAAAAAGAGATTAAATTAAATTAAATGAATGTTTTATCAAAATGCATCGAAAAATGGCTTTATATTATAATACAAAAATATATTATATTCCTTGTAATTTAAAATTTTCATCGAACTTTTCTGCGATACAACTGTAGCATTGTAATGAAATGAATTATATCATAGTATTCATTATAATATATTATAATTTTATATCTTAAGCTTAGAAATTAAGGTGTAATTGATAATTGATGTTTATTTTGATTAATATGTTGATAAATTAAAATTTCCTTATTCGCAAAATATTATACAATTTGATTTACTATTTCTTATTCATTAGCATATTGAAACAAAAGTATTTCAGATAATACGGTAATATGATGGTAAAAGTAGTCGATATGATGGATGAAGAATGAATGAATGATAATGATGACGAAGAAAAGAGCAGCTGATCATGATGATAGAGCCTGAATTGAAACGAGAAAATAGAGAAAAGGTCGAAATGGGTTCATGGATTCACGATGATGAATAGGACTTTATCTGATATATTTCAGAAACAAAACAACAATGAATGTGAATCTGATAGCTTATAAAGTACTCATCGTTCTATAAATCCTTTCTCTTTTCCCTCTTCGAATATTTATTCTTGATATATCATCATCCACTGTCATCTTTTTACCCACATTCTGGGTTATAATCGAGAAGAGCCTATTGTTATAACATACCTTCCTATTTCATTCCTATAGATTTTTACGATCGTTCACAAAAAAAGAAAAAAGCAAAAAATACCTTTAAACATGGATAAATGGTTTTTCTCCTTTCGAGTATTGTTTGAACCTCCTTGACCTTTCACCTAAAGCTATTCAATTTCGATAACATGAAGATAACGACGGTATGGTACCTAAGAGGTATACAGGAAGCATATATTTGCCTTAAAAATATACCAATTTGCTTAATTTATTTATTAATATTTATTTCATGAAATTTTCACATTAATTTTTAAAAGACGAGAAAAAAATTGATAGTTTTTTTCCGCTTCTTTCCCTTTCTCTCTTTCTCTATCTCTCTCTTCCTCTCTCCTTCTCTATGCTAAGAATATTCAAAAAAAAGAAAATCAAATTTATTGCTCTTTAAGCTTTCTTATTTACATATTTTTTAAAAATATATTTTAAAAATTACGTTTGTGATAATAGTTAATAACTGATAATGAAATATAGAGTGATTATGATTAATGGATTAAGAACAAAACTAGAAATTAATTTTGCTAATAAATTAGAAATTAAATTGTAAAACAATTAGAAATTAAAATTATTATATTTTGCCATCCTCAATACTATCCCTCAATACGATTAATCAATATTATTGATATATTTAAAAATTTTCGAAATGCATTAGATGGCATGGATTATCATTTGTCATACTGTATACATTTGATTTATTTCAACAATTGATAAACAATGAATACTATCATGTATCAGCGTGATGAAACAATGCCAATAAAATGTCACCTCATTTTGTCACATCAACGATCAATTCAATAATTTTTTATTTTCATTTCAAGACATATTCAATATATTAAATTATCATTTCATTTATTTCTGATGAAATTGAATGACTGATAGCTTTTCGTTTTTGCCCATCAGGAGGTATCACATCACTATCATTATAATCATCATCGTCATCATCACCATTATCATCATCATCATCATCATCATTTGCATCATCTGCATTGTCATCACTCAATGATTCGTTCATTTATTTATATTTCAAATTGAAATATTTCTTACTGATTGAATAAGAATTTATTAAAAGTATAAAGTAGAAGAGAAATATATATTATTCTGATAAAACTGAAGGTATCAAAATTAAATTAATCCGAATTCATTTGATTTTAGCGATTCTTTCATAGATTTAAGATTCAAATGATCATACGTAATCCAATTGATTAATGTTTGTTGCGATGCAACAAATTTTTTCTACTTTATCACTTTGTAATATCATTATTTTCGTTTTTTTCAATTCTTTCATTTATTTATTTCTTTTTCAACATTCTCTTTATTTTACAAATTCTTATCCAAATATTCTCAATCGTTCAGTAGCATATTTACATATATGTATATTTAAGATTTATATAAATTACAAAAGGCAAAGTTCGATTCTAATTAACAAATCATTTATGATGAAATTATTAGTGATATATGTTGCATGCTAACAGATTAATGATAAAATGTATATCATACATTGAAAATGAGAAATATTATTATAAAGAAAAGTTCCCGTTTATGGTCAAATATATGAAATTTAAATGAATAAATTTTTCTTGTGGAATAATTTTGAAAAAAAAAATTATATTCATTGATGGATATATCCGATTGTCCATTTTAATATAATACAATAGAATACAAATATAATAGCAAATCATTTCCACATGAGAAATAGTAGCGGATTAATTAGATTGGAAATCTCGAAGATATATATATATATGTATATGAATTCATCCTTCTATTGATCATGTCAAGTGTGAGAATTCGGTCATTTGATACTTTTATTCGTTCCGATATTTGCATCTTTTTTAGTAGTACCCGTGATAATAAGGATTTTCTACGGGAATTAAACTTTTGATCATCATATTGAAATTAACATTTTCCTATGTTCCACTTTCTTTTTCTTTCTTTCTTTCTTTTTTCTCCCTCGTTTATTCTTTTCTTTTCGAATTATTCGTTTTCTTTTTCATCATTGCTATTAAATCCACTTATTCGTATTATATTATTCATGGAATATTTCAATAATCTTTAAAAGATACCGCTAATTTATGTTGTCATCGATATTTTCCTTACCAAAAATATCATTATCATCGTCATCACCATCATCATCATCAATTATAATTACTATTGTTGTTACTACTATTAGCATTCCGATAGTTACTTGCATATTATATTTATATAAATATATTTTAATTTATTCATCAAAATTATTAAAAATATGATTAACAATCATTATCATCATAATCTTAAACTAATCATATCATAATTATAATAATTTTCAGCTTATCATATACATAATTAACACTCTTTTAATTTATCAATAATCAACTTGATTTGAACTCATTAATAGCATTTGTTATAATTTTAGTATTTTTGTTTTGTAGATTTTAAAATATGTTTTATTCTCTGCTAAAATTTTTGATACGAATAAAAGGTTTTTTCAATTATTAGATATAATTGATTAAAATGAAATAATGCTGATAACAAACATGCAAGCAAATGAATAAATGATAAACAAATAGATTAATAAACAAATAAATAAACAAATAAACAAATGATTAATGCATATGACGTATGATTTAACAAACATACAATTCTGATATTACAATGAAATAATTTGCTCATAACTAAATATTATAAAAATTTTCGGCTAATTTTTTTTTTTTAAAACATTTCCAATTTAATTATTTCATTTCGAAATTTATTTTAAAATTACTTGATCATGACATTTATGCAGAAAAATTTGCAATCAATTTGCGATACAGGTTAATTAAATTTGCAATGAAATAAATTATAAGACAAAATAAAATTAAAAATGATTTAGCAGCATACGGTAGCAAAAAGCTTAATCGAATATACTTTTACTTTTTTTTTTCACGCAACTTTTCACATTTTTATTTAAAAAATCTAAAAATCTTTGTAATATCAATTCTTTTTCATTTATCAAATGAAATTTTGATATATCTAAAAGAAAATAAAAACAAAATTATTTGAAATGCCAAAATCAATTCTATGAAATAGTATTTTACTTCATATGCTTGTTTATTCCTTTTTTTTTGATGAAATTATCGTAGTAATATGATATTTCAACTAATATTACAAATTACAATATGAAAATTTATTTGAAAACAAAAAAAAAAAGTAGCGAGAAATTTAATAATTTAAAATATTATCAAATTTTTTATTTTACAAGCATTTGATATATTGATAATTTCTCGAACAAAAAAATAAGTAAATAAAAAAATGAAATTATACTTAAATCATAAATTTTACAAATCAATAATAATAATAGAAAGTATTTGATAAGAAATAAATAGTTATTGAGCTTAATCGATGATTTAACATGGTTGATTCCCTATTGTTAGTTTTATCTAAAATAACGATCAAGACTAATTTTGTACGATATTCTTTCAATATTATTCGAATTTTATTTTTCTTTTAAATTCCAATTTTAAATTACTCACTAACATAAACAAAAAAATTAATTGGTCAATCGATATGTCGAGAAATTTTCTGGAAAAAAAGTTTAGTATGAAATAAATTTGAAATTTGCGATCGATTTTTATACATATGACTAATTTGCATAGGAAAAAACTTGATCTTGTTTATGATTACGATTAGTTAGTGCTAAGTATGAAAGTAATTTAAAAAAATATTGAAATTCGATCAAAAATTCAAAACTTTTAATTTCTTTCATTCGAAAATTGAAAATATCAGAAAACGATTCATTATTCATTACTATCATTAAGAAAAAAAAGAAAAATCTATTATTTATCATTTTAATCACTGACTAAAAAAAGTTATTTAAATTTTATAAAATTCTCTTCCATACTTTAAAATTCTTTTTAACTTATCAACATTTATTGATAACAAAGTAGTTGAAATATATATATATATATATATAGGAAATGAAATTGAAAAAATATATATGTGTAAAAAGAAATATTTCTATCAGAATACAAAAAAAATTGTTTGATGGAAAAAAAAAATGAAAAAACAGAATTTTGCATTAGGAAACAAAGTGATAACGATTGATTGTTGCTAATATATTGCTTCATGTTATATTACTATCTGGATAGCAATGAGAGATGAACATTAATCGGTAAAAAAAAGGAAAAAAAAATTGGAAAAAAATTGATCTTAAAGCGAAATATTTTGATAACCCTCCCTCCTTCCATTTTTCTCCTCCTTCGTATTTTACATGGGTAATATTTCTGTAAATTTTACATGTTCACTTATCAGAATATTTCCAATTTTAATCATTATATTAAAAGTGAATATAGTTATCATTTATCGTCATATCAAACTAAACTATCATCTGAATCTGATGATAATTGTAATGAGATAAATTATAAAAACGATCTTTTAGATTATTTGAAGGTAATTATCAGAGTATCATATCAGCTATCTTCTCTGTTGATTAAAGGAAACAGTGGAAAGGAAAAATATATCAAAAATGATTCAGCTCATTTAAGAGAAAAATGAAATTTAGCTTACAGCTATTTATACCGTAAGCAATATATGTTACAATATATGTATATATTTATATATCAGAATATTACATATATATATGTATGTATCGGAATATATATATTTGTATATCGATATATATATTATATATATATATATCGATATATGTACCAACAATGTAATAAATTGCGGGTATCAATATCAATCTCGGGCCCGATTTTGTAACCCCTTTTCAAGCATTTTTTTTTCGCTTTACCCTTCTTCTGTTGTATCTTTTTCGAAACCCATACGATAAAACGGACATATCGTATCCATATTTCACTTTTTTTCTTTTTTCTTTTTTTTTCTTATCAGTCATTTTTCCCTCATATTTTTGTTAGAGAATTTACGATTTTGTCATTTTCCTTAAAAATTTTATCTAACAGAAATTGGCATAATTGTTTTTTGTTTTCAATTTTAAAATATATAAAAATTATTTGATAAATCATTTAAAATGAAATTATGGGCACAAATTTGATTTATTTATTTTAATATTTTTATTGTTTAATTTTCATAACTTTCCTTTTTCAATTATTCAGCATTTTTTTTAATATTTTAATTCAGTTTAATTAATCATTTTTTAATTTTTTCTTTCTTTCTATGAAAAACCTTTATCATTAAAAAAGTATTTTAATAAGTTGTTAAACAAATATTTTCAATTCACTGATGGCCGATGCTATTGATATTGAAAATAGAAGTCCAATAGAATATCAAATGATCAGGAAAATGTATATTATATGTATAGTGATAAGCTCATTTTTACGGCCGTATTAATTTTGAGATATCGATGTATTTAAAATTTAACAAATACCTCCAAATTTAATCCTGTTCAAAATTATGAAAAATTGAAAATACTCTGATTTATGAACCATTGAAATTTATCTTGAAATAATTTTGAAAATTTAAAAACTTCCACAGACATATAAAAAAGTAATATCTATGAATATTTTTTGTTTGTTTAAAAAAATATACAAAAATTATTTTACAATCAGTATAATAATGAATTATTATTTAATTCGTAAAATTGTTAAAATTTGAATTTTTTAAAAATTTTATTAATTTGCAAAATTTACTTTATGATGTTCATATATTTTGCAAAAATATTGCTTCATTTATAAAGCCAATGATTCTTAATCATTTTTTTCATACGTAAATATCATCATTTACATATCATTATACAGCAATTAAAATAATAGATTATGAATCATTACAAATGATATATGCAGCATCAACAGTATCATCTAATATAAAATACGCTAATTTCTTTTTGAAAATTTGATAAATTTTTGTTAAAAAAATAATTTAAAATTTTAAATTATAAAAAAACATTTATTTATAATTAAATTTATTACATTTTTTCTTTAATTATTTTTATAAAAAATTGAGATTTTTAACAGTTATTTAACAGTAAATTTTACAAAAAAATATAAGAATATATTCGATCAAAAAAATCAAAATCAAAAAAAATGAAAAGTTTCTTTTAAAAAAAAATAAAACAAAACAAAGTGAGCAAAAATTCGTCACAGTTATCCACAAAAAAAAAAATTACGCATTATTTTAAAGGAAAAAAATATGAGAATACAGGAAAAAATTTTTTCGGACTATTTGATTAAATTTGAATTTGAATTTGAACTGATTTTTATTAAATTTAATCCATTTCAGATCTTACTTTCAACTTATTGTATAGTGTTAAACCGTTCATAAATTGATAAGTGTAAGTTTTAATAAGGTTTTTTTGTTGCTGCAATATCATTTAGCGAAATTTTTAATTTCAAATTTCAAAATCATCACATACAAAATTTGAATGATAGAAAGAAATTTGAAATTATTACTTAAATTTCAACAAATTTCCATCTAAAAAAAAATATATGCATACATGTATATGTCAATTTTTGTTACATATCAACTATTTTTTAAAAAAACATAATAAATGATATATATATATAAATTAATCAAAAATAAATTTCCAAAAAAAAGAAACAAATAGAACGAACAAAGAAAAGAAAAATAACACCGGCTTTGAAGAGAGAAAATGTCAGACAAAGTAAATCAATTTCTCGACTTTTAATTATGAATTAATTTTTATAATTGCTTGAAAAGGAAAATGAAAAATTCATTCTGAATGAACGAATGTTATGTTATCACGCAAGCATCGTTTTTTTTTCTCTTATAAAGATAAAATCTTAAGCAGAAATTTCAATTAAATAATAATCTTTGAATTCTAAAATATTTGGATGTTGAGGAATGAAAAATGGATGAAGCAAGAAGAGATTGAGACATTTTATGAATATTTCGTTCATTTCGAATTTCAAAAAGAAAGGAAGGGAAGATATTCTAAATTATTTTTTCCTAATATGGATTACTTTTACGAATCATTTGATAAGATTTAATATTATTAATTTGATTCTAACGTAAGCAATAAATTTGAAAAAAAAAAGCAAATTAGAAGATCGAATTTGTTGCGATTTACAAAGATAATCATAAATAAAAGAAGTTGGAAAAATGAAAAGGAATTGAATGATAATCAAAATAATATAATAAATCCACCGAGATTTTTTTTATTAGAAATCTTTTTTTACTTTGCCTCTTTGTTTCAGTAATTATCACAAACATTTTCGCTTACAAAACAAATGTAATTAATCAATGGAATGAAATAAAAAATCAACAATTTTTTTGTTTGTTGTCTTGCGATCGATTTAATTTTTATAGAAATAATTAAATTTTAAAAATGAAAATCAATATTTGTAACACATAAGAAGGAAACAGGAAAGATTACGGTAAAACTAAGTAGTGAAAAGTAAAAATTAGTTAAAACTACGATGAAATTAGATATAAGAACGTTAATTAATTGCAAGAGTTAAATATTCATCAATTCATATGAACATAAAAAGATTTAATTATAATATTACTGTATTAAAATATCTTAAATTTGAAAAAAAATTTTGCGCTTTTTCTTAAAATCAAAATTAGTAAGTAAAATTAAATAATTTCCATAGGAAATATTGCTAATACTGTTTAGATTTAACGAAATAATAATAGAAATCGCAAAGCAACAACAATAACAACAGAAAACAGAAATATTCAAATTTCATGAAGTTGCGAAAGGAGAGCGGAGAAAAGAGATGGAAACGTGAGTTACGTGTAAACAAAAGTATCCGGTGGATAATTGTTAGGATTTAATAAAAGTTCCTGACCATACTGAGGTGTCATTCGCTTCTCTTTTTGTCGCCGATTGCAGAACCATACTCGGACCACTTCTTTTTCCAATTGTAGTTCCATTGCAACTTGAGCGATCTCTTGCGCGTTTGGTTTAGGGTTCTTCTGAAAATGATATTCCAAGCGACTTTTCACCTGTACTTCAATTGATGTTCGCTTCTTTCGTTTGCGACCACCTTGTCCAGTCATTTTTTCAAAGGCGCTATTAGGTGAGGAACTGGTAGAATCAGCTTCTTCAAGCCATTTATACAGTAATGGCTTTAGTTTACACATATTTTTAAAACTTAACTGTAATGCTTCAAAACGACAAATAGTAGTTTGGCTAAATACGTTACCGTATAGGGTACCAAGCGCTAAGCCAACATCAGCTTGCGTATAACCTAATTTAATGCGACGTTGTTTGAAGGTTTTTGCAAATGCTTCCAAGTCTTCAGAACATGTGGAATCCATTTCATCAACAAGTTGCGATGATGAAAGAGGCAAATCTTCTTGGGCAAATGCATAAGGCCACGATGAAGGTGCGGCAGCGGAAAGACGTTGTATAACATCCGGACGATCCGGTTCTTGTTTCATTTCCATTATACCAGTATTTGTAAGATGTGATGGGATAACTTGTGGAATAGACATTAATGATAATTGTTGATGGTGCTGTTGCTGTTGTTGTTGCTGTTGTTGTTGTTGTTGTTGTTGCTGTTGTTGTTGTTGTTGTTGTTGTTGCAACAATTGTTGATGAATATGATGCTGGTGATGTTCATGATAAGTAGTCCAATCTGGTTGAGGTGGTGCAAATAATAATGGAAATGGTGTAGCAGCAACAGGATGTGGTTGATAAGGTTGTAGTGCTGATTGCGGCATAGTTGCTGTAAGAGGTGGTAATGGTGGTGGTGGTGGTGGTGGCCATCGTTCACTTAATTCCTGGAATGCTTCACATGTTGGTTTAATAACCTGAGTATAATTACTGGTACCAATGGTACCATTATCATTGGTACCATTACTGTTGTTATTGTTGTTGCTGTTACTGCTAGTGCCATTGCTATTACTGTTGTTATCCGTTGATCGTATGTTATTTGATATGTTGATAACAACAGTCGATGATTGTTGTTGCTGCTGCTCGTCATTAGGTTGTGATGACGAGAATGATGATGCTGGCAACATTTAGCATATTAAAATAATTTTATCGAATAAATATTGCTTATTTCTTGATAATATTATTATTATTATTATTATTATTATTATTGCTATTGCTATTATTATTATTATTAGTAGTAGTATTACTGTTGACGATTGATGGGACAGGTTAGCAAATTTTTTTCCCTTGAAATATTAACGTATTACGTACATACAGTTAAATAGGTCGTAATCAGTAATGTATTTCAAGCAAACTCAGAAATGGAAATTAAAATGAAGAAACCGGCAGCGAAAAATCGGAACACTTTTCCGGTGAATAATCAACAATGTAAATGAGATTGGTGATGCTTTCGGTGATGGTTCGCTTCAATTCCACCCCTCTTTATTATAGCTTGAAATCAGCATATACATATACATACATACACATACACACATACACACATGCACACATGCATACAGCATATGCATACACATCCAAAATTAGAAAAGCGCCGGATCCAATCAAAACTTTTTGATTTTGATTTCGGTAGCAGAAATGATTCGGAAATTAGTCGTATTTTATACGATTAGAATAATACTGATGGTAATGATAATGGTAATGATGATGATGGTAATGATATTAATAATAGTAGTAAGAATGAATAATTATGAGAATAATGGTGATAGTGATAGTGATAGTAATGATGATGTTGATAATGATGATGATGATGATGATGATGATGATGTATCAGACAATTCGAAATCATTGGAACAAATATAACCAAAACCCTATGGTAGTTTTTCAGGAGAGAAGGATGGAGAGAGGGGGAAGAGAAAGAGAGAGAAAGAAGAGGGAATTCGGAAATGTTCATTCATTGAATATGACAGATATGGACAGACATACACAGACCTCGAGTACCGCCTCCTCCTCTTCCATGTGATACCATGAGGAAAAGAAGGCGGTAGCTGACGGTCCTGTTGCTTTCAAGTAATTCTTTGATTGGTAGATCAGTGTGTGGGTGGATGAATGATTGGGAGTAGGGGAGGATGAACTACCGGATACTACCAAGGTGTCACACCTCCCGTGTATTGTTTGTAATATCGATGATTTTCTGACATGAAGTACGAGAAAGGATAAGCAGTGGGGTCAAAGTTCAGGTGAGAAAAGAATGATAAGTTTTCAAGAGATATCTAATTGACTGAGTGCTTATTAAATGTGGTATAATAGTAGCTATAATGTTGTTGATATAATTATAGTGATGGATAACAATAATAACAATAGTACTAAATTAATTAACACACTGATAATGCATATATTTTGATAATTGATTAGGATTTGTACATTTTCATATCTATCAGTAGGAATAGCCGAAGTTTTGCAAATTTTTTTAAACTTCAAATTTTTTTTTTAAACTTTTTTAAACTTTTTTAATTTCGATTTCCCGCTTCTAATGATCGAATATTGATTATATATGTATATGTGCAATCAATTTTTTTTCCAAAAATACACATACTTTTTTTTGGTGATTGATCGGAATTTATAGTAGAAAATTTGCTCTAACTAAATGTCGATCAAGATTTGTTATATAAAGATATGATTGTTGTTAAAGATATCATAATGTCCCAAAAAATTCCTTCAAATTTCTCCTTCTTAATTCGTTTTCATTTTCGTTTTTTAAATTATTAATATAATAATTTGAAGAAATTAACTAAATTATTAATACAATAACTTGAATAAATTAATTAAAATCAATAATTTCATCAACATTAAGTCAATTTAAATTGAATAATTATATATCTAAACAATCAAATAACACAAATATAAATATTTATTTTTTAGCTCGAAGGAATTCATAAAACGAATTATTTTTTCAAAATTATTTGTTGATATTTTTAAATTTATACAAATTAAATTAAATATATAAATGATAAGAATTATATGATTTAATTGATTACTAAAAATCATATACAATTTTCATATACAAACAATATATTTACGAAAAATTTGAAATTTTTTTTATTTTCAGAAATTATTTATTTTTTGAATAAAATAATGCTATAAATTATTATTCAAGAATCAAATAGAGAGGCCAGAAAAAAAAAAAGAAAGAAAGAAATATTGCATCCAACATTTTTACCTCGTCTTATCCATCTCTCTCTCCCTCCCTCCCTCTCTCTCTCTCTCGATTTTAGCATATCCATCCGCTTCTGTAATTTATGCAAATTTATTCGTTTTCACATAGTTCTCCTCTTTCCATCATCTATTACTAATCACTATGTCAAGCAACTGAAGTATCTTCAAGAAGGTAATTTATTTACATATATGTATTCTTTTTTTTTTAATTAAAACAAAAAATAAAAAATGAAATTTAAGTATAACAATGGAAATTATCTTAAAAATTTTAATTTGAATTTAATAAAATTTTACTTATTTTCTTTTTAATAAAAAAATAGTCTTAAAAATTAATCAGAATTTAATAAAATCATATTTTCCACTTAAACAGGAAATGAAATAACATTGTTGAAGAATTAAATTCATATTTTAAAAAGTGATAATAACATTTGTATTATTAAGAATAAAAAAAAAGGCACATAAAAAATGGCTCATAGAAAAAAGAAATAAAAATGCTAATTAAATATTATGAATTACGATAAGACCATTGTAATGAGCATATATAATTATGATTATTAAATGATTTATTTAATTTTTTAAGTTACGATATTAATGATTAATTGATAAACAAAAATGATAATCCGATATATTTCATGTATATGTAGTGAATTCATTTCTTATAACAAATTATTCGCTTTATCATAAAGATTTCAAAAATTTATTGTTTTAATAATAGATTTGAAAATTTAAAAGTTGAAAAATCGTGAAACATGAATAGAGATTATATTAATTAATCATATCTATTTCATAAATACATTTTATCAATTAGTTATCATTGCTAATAATAGTTAACAAGCAAAAGATTCTCAACAAATATGCAGCCTCACCATTAATCTGAATTATTCGAACTTGTTGAAATCATATTAATGATTCCTGCGATAATTATGCGACAATCCTTGAATTTCAAAAAAAGTTGCAAGAACTAGAAGATCTCATATAATTGGAAGTAATTGAAATAATTGCAAAAATATAAAAGAATTAAAATTTTAGCCTTTTCTCATCCATTGCTTACTTAAATTAAACAAAGTTATCAGAATTTTAAGCTTAAAAAATCGCATAAATTATTAAAGAAAAGCAAACGAATGTAGATATAACCTTAAAGAATAATGATTGAAATTAAATTCAAATATTATAAATAGATAGAAATAAAATGCAATGATAACAATAACGATGAAACAAAGAAAGACGAGGTAAATAAAACTTGTACTGACAATTGTCCTGCAACTTTTCCTTTTGATACAAAAATTACAGTGAAAAACAAATCGATCATATTTGTCTTTTTTCATCATAATTTTAATCATATATAGTGAAATCATATATGTTATCACTGATTAATTTCATAAACAATGCATTGGTAGTGTATGTAAATTTCATATAAAACTTCAGAAATTTGAAATCTTTTTGGTAATTAGCAAATTTTTCTGAAAATCAAAAATTTATTGAATCAAAAGTAAGGGAAATGGAAACTGTTACTAATTTAATTTTAAATTAAATTGTTATTTTGCTGATGCCAAAGCTATGGACTTATTTTTTGTAGCTACGGTAAAAACAAAGTTATCAAGTTTTTTGTCTTCCATTACAATTCTAATCATATAATGAAGTGGGAGAATGATTTGAATGATCACTGATAACGAGATTAGTGCTCACTTACTAAGAAATTTATCGCCATCTTATAAAACTTCAAACTATAACATTTGTTTCATCTATAGTTGAACTTTTTTTTTGCTTAATTAGTTGATCTAAATTGATAATATGTTAAAAGAAATTTTCCAATAATATAAAACATTATTTTCCAAACTTTTTGGCGCTTATCATTCCCAAATATAAACTAAGATTTCTTAATTGACCCAAATTTTTTGAATTTTTTCCAAAAAATATTAAAAGTTCAGCAAAAACAAAACTTAAAATTGAAGTAATTATATTAGTCACAATAAATATTTTCTGCACTTTCAAAATTTTTTGAATTTTGTCAAATTTTTTTTTTAATACTTTACAATAAAGCAATAGCTAAAAGACTATCTGATAGATCAAATAGATGAAAGTGTTCCTTTTTTTAAACTATTTCAATTTTACACTAAACGTTTTTGTATACTAATTATGATAAGTTCATATTTGTTATCTCTCAGAAATAAATAGTGATAATTCCACATTTATTATCTCCAAGAAATAAATGATAGCCCCGTATTTGTTATCTCTCGGCAATAGATGATGACAGTCCAGTATACACTATCCCAGAAAGAATTGCTGATATCCTCATATTTGTTATCTCTTACGGCAAAAAAAAAATGATGATAATCCCAAATCTTGCAGAAAAAAAAAGTGACTGATATTGTAAAAGAATTAAAGATACTATTTATGAAGAAAGACGAGAGTAATAATACTAAAAATTTGATTGATCCTCGATCAAAGGACTGAGGACAAGAATGGTAAAGAAGAAATGGAGAAGAGAGAGAGAGAGAGAGGGGGGTTAAAAAGAGGTTATATAAAAATTAGATGCCTTAATGTGATGATGCCATTACTGACCAGCTTTTTTTGGCTTTTTTTTTGAATATTCATATTCTAAAAATGGATCGATGAGAGATGAAAATAATTTTGATGCATTTTTATATATTTATCATATAAATATGATAATATCAATTCTTTTTCTCTCTCTCTCCTTTTTAATTTAATTTAATTTAATTCTTTTTTTTGGTTTTCCAATTAATGGAATATTTCGAGAATGAATGGAAATATTAGAAAAAGATGGACTATTTTTAAATAAAAAAACTTTCACTTTGATATGAGCTTTTTTTCTATTTATTAAAATTTCTTTTTTAAGTTAAAAATTAAAATTATATATCGAAAAAAATGAAATATAACAGAAAGAATAAGATAAATTAATCAATAAATTAATCATATGATACCTGAAAAGGAATAAAAAACAGAAAGAATATGATAAATTAATCATGCAAAATCTAATAACAGAAATTGAAATGAGGAATAATATATGGACATTCTAATAGATAAATGATATATGAAATTGTAAGAATTTTGACATGGAATTGAAATAAATTAAAATTAAATTTGATAAAAAAAAATTTGCACCTTTTGAATTTACTATTAATATACATTTACCATATAATAAATAAAATTTAAAATTAATTAAATTTTTGATTGTTATCACTGAAAAAAACTTATTGATAATATACTAATCATTATAATATAAATTTATGACAATTGTCATTTTTTTAAATTTTTGAATTAAAAAAAAGGAAAAAAAGCGAAAAGCATTGATGAATACAATTGATGATGTTGTTACCGAAGAATGAACCAAAAAGAAAATTTTCCATCTTCGTATAATAATTTACATTTTTAGTATTGATGAGATTCAATTAATTTTAGGAGAAATATTTCTCCATTTTGGGATTATTTCCGGAATAATCTTCCTGGGAATCTTTCGAAAAAAATAAAGAAAATTAGATAGTATTAGAGAAGAAGAGATAATGGATGATGATGATGTGATGGTGGATTTTTTTTATTCATTCGGGATTCTGAAGTAAAATATTTTGTTTATGCAAATAGAAAGAAATAATTATAACGATAAGATACTGAGTTGGTTTTGTTCTAAAATTTAAAATTGCAAAGAATTATATAAATGACAAGTATATTTCGATATTTATATCAATGATTTCTTCCGCTTTTCTTTTTTTTTGCTTTAAATAAATTCTAAATTTTATAGTTAAATTTTGCGATTGAAAAATTTTTATTTTAATACAAACATTTTAAAATTATTTCAAGTACGAATAATAACTTACATTTTAGCGATTATTCATCAGCAATAAAAAAAAGAAACAAAAAATTGATTTTTTTTTGATTAGACAAAATTTGATAATTTTAATTTATTTATTGATCAATAATTATAGTTCAAAATATATTGATTGGATCATTATACATATTGTGTAACATTCATGAAAACATTACAGTAAGAGGTATTTGCGAATGAAAACTTGACATCAACATGAATTCTGAAAAAAATACAAATATTGAACTTTAATTGTTATTTACATGTTTAGTATTAAATTTATGTATAGATTTCTGATCAATTTCAGCAAGTTATCAATTTTCAATTTTCATTTTTAACATTAATATATCAGTGATAATTAACAAAACTAATTGATATTGAACAATTAGTCAAATTTTCGAACTTTACTCAACTTCATAACAATCAAGACAATTGTTTTTAATAAAATTATAAAAATATCGATGCTTTCTTGAAAATATCGTATCAAAATTTCACTTTATTTATAATCTAAAATTTGAATATTGCTTATATAAATTTTCCAATGTAAACAAGCTGAAATTAAAAGCTTCTACAGTAAAAATAAAGAAATGATTAAAAATCAAAATATTATTGAATAATCGAAGTTAATAAGAATTTAATAATTTGATAATTATAATTGCTCGAGATGAATTACAATAAAAACTTAATATTTTGGCAACTATAATTATATAAAATAATAATCAAACAAGATACATCAAATATTATTAATTAAATAATTACCAAATGAATAACCAATGATTGGATCATCATGATTTTTTAGATTTAATTTACAGTATATCAGATAGCTTTCAAAAAATTATTAATATCTTACAAATATGTAAGTATGTAAAATTCGTAAAATCATTTTAAAGTAGATTTACTAGTTTCATCGAAAAAAAGTGTGATAGTTATCATTTCTTGATAATAGTTAAATTTGATAATTCATTCTTGGAAACTGATTGCTAAACATTCATTAACTTATCATAAAGCATAATTATTTATGTTTATTATATTTATACTTAGAAAGGTTTCGTACATCTAAAAATTGATAATTAATTAAAAATACTAATTTAAATTTTCAACATTAATTCCGTCATAAACTAGCTTTTTTAAGTTTGAAAAAAACACATCGATCAACAATTTATCATTTTCTACTTACCTATCTATCTATTTTGATATGTGATAATAACACCGAAAATAATAATTATAATCATAATTGATTTTTCATTATAACAAATAATAAAATGGTGTAATTTTTAAAAAAAGGGAAAAAATTTCTTTCTTAAATTTATTCGAAAAAATTGATTAACTGATAAAATATAAAAAGATGATAAAGTAGATGAAAGAGAAATAAAGGAGAAAAGTGTTAAACTAACTGGAAAAGTTTCACAACAACGTCAACTTTTTTTAATTAATATTTCATAAATAGTAAAAAGAAAGGTTTGAAAAAAAGGAGCAAAAGTTAGTAGTTAGCATTTGATAATGTTAAAATGTCAAACTGAAGTGTGCGCAAGTGTCTGTATGTGCATGTTTATGTATATGTATATGTGTGTGTGTGTGTATGTGTGTATGTGTATGTGTGTGTGTGTGTGTGTGTGTGTGTTGTTCGTTATGTTAGCGTTTGATTTTGTGTAGGATAAATTGATGGTGTAGGAGCGGGAGGTTAGAAGCAGCCCAGAATTGTTGTATATAATTATTTAAAAATTCTTTGCAATGCTTGAAAACAATGAATAATTCATCGATATAGATTAGTATTGGTATGTTAGGAGGCAAAATGCAAATTTTATATAAATATAATACTTAAATACATGTATATATTCGAATTGCTTTTTATGTATATTAATCGCGTATTTTATTATTCGATTGAGCGCATTTAACGTAACACAGTAATAATAGTATGTCGAATATTTCTATTTAGCGAATTCTACGTATTTGTATCAATTATGCATTTGTTATTAATGAAATAGACGATAAAAGAATTTGTTTTTTTATGTGTCATATATTTTTTTGACATCATAAATGATTCCTTTCAGCTATTATTTTATGATTATCATTTTATCATTTAAGCAAATTCAGTTCTCTTTCTTATATAATTCAATTTTAATATTTAAATCATATCTTTGGATAAGATAGATTAATTAAAAATATATGATAATCTACCGATATTTGAAACAATTAATTAATTTTAAAATTATTGATAAAATAATCAGTATTGTGTTAGTTATGTAATTATTGAGGAAACAAAACTTTTTCACTGCATTATATTTTGTTTAGGAAGAATTTCAGTATTTCATTTGCAATAAAATGTTCTGCTTGTTTCAAATATATTTTATTTGTTATTTTGATAACAAGAAGTCGAAGTGTTTCAACTTATATCATATATTATATTTTTTTAATTAATTAATTAATTGATCTATCTTATCCAAAGATATGATTTAAATTACAGTATACTTATACTTATATTTTGATTTCTATCTGGATAATGTGGTATTTATTTTGAAACAATAAGGTATTCCATCTTTTTTGTAAATTGTATGCAGAGCTTACTCTTAAGATATTAAGATATTCATAAGTTTATTTTCGTCCAATAATTCAAATATTTTATTTTAACTCTTTGATATTTTTTGTTATTTCTTTCCATCAAAACGATTGAATGCTTGAAAAAAGTTCCTTATGTCAAGCATTATTTTAAAAATTTATTTGAATTTTAAACAATTCTTAGTTGAATCAAACTTATTTTGCGTAATTTTATTATTATTTTAATTCAAATTACAGTAATGTCTAACTTGTTAATTGTAAATAGTGTTAAAATAAAAAATGGATAAGAAATGATAGAAGAAAATTTCTCCATAAATAATTATATCTTCCATATACTTTTTTTTATCCGAAATTCAGCTTTTTAATCGAACATTTTTTATGAAAATAGTGAGACAGGATATTTTCATTGCGTCATATTCCACTCAGCAAATTTTTAAAAATTTTATAATAAAAATAACATTTGCTTGTTTGATGTATTTTTTATTGTTATTTTATCAATGAGAATTTCGAAGCATTTTCAAAATCCTGTCTATAGTATATTTTGATGAGTAGACATTTTATCGACTCTTAACCAATAGATGATTTGATTTTTTTTTGGTTCGATTGACGATGATGACAGAGAGCATCATTTAAACTGAGATAATGGGTGCAAGGGAGGTGCTTGGTTACGGTAACATAGCATTAACTTCACTTCATATTCTTTAAAACTGATGGAGTAAATACTCGTTGACACATACATACACACACACACACATTCATACATACACATACATACATACATACATACATACATATATTTTATTACACACTTATACTTAACAAACAGTAGCGAGAACAAAACTGACTTCAAAAGCATTGAACGAATTGAATTTGCATGCTTAATGATGTGCATCAACTGTTTCCAGTCGGCATCTATTTATTAGATTTGAAAACCTCGAAATAATTTGCTTTGTGTATGTGAATGTATGTATGTATGTGAGCATATATATTTGTAGTTATAGATAGATAAGTATATGCAAATGTGTAAAGATATGTAGATATGTATGTATAATGAATGGTTGCATATGTATGTGGGTATGTGATTGTATATTTGTTGTAATAAGTATATAAATGTATATGTATGTGTGTATGTATGTGAGTGTATGCATGTATGTATGTATGTATGTGTGTATGTATGTTTGTATGCATATATCTATCAAAAATGTACATCTGTAGTAACATGTAATGAATGGAACAAAATATGAATATATTACATTAATAAATTTATACTACTTCTCAAAACTTCAATTTATTTTCAACTAAATAACAAGAAATGAAATATTTAATTGATAATATCAATTTTACATTATATACAAAAAAAAAATGTATAAAATGAGAAAATATAACTTCACTTTTTATACTTCTCTCTACAAATGATGATAAAAAAAATTAACAATAATAATAACAATTATAAATTGAATTATTTGTTTAATATTTGATGCTAAAAATTTTATTATATATTTATTTAATGATTAATACATAATAGGAAATTATAATTTTGCATTAGAATAAGCGATAATATATTTCAAAAATTTTTGCCTATTTAATTTGATATCATAAATTATTTGCAATGAAATTAAATTAAAATGATCAAAATTAAACATTAAATTAAATAATCGAATTTGAAATTTCAAAAATCAAAAAAAATGAGAGAGAGTTACAATCAGAATTTGGAATATTATTACTGGATGTGTTTAATTTAGCTAAAGTTAAAAATGATATTGTTATTATTGCTATTGTTATTATTATTATTGTTATTATTATTATTATTGTTATTATCATTATTATTATTGATGCTGAATGCATTATAAAAATAGATAAATGCAGTATGCATGCAGATGCATTTAGGTCAAACCTAAGCTTAATGCAATCATCAATTAGTAACCGTTTATGCTTTTGTTCATGACCTTTTTTTTCTGAAATTATAATTTTCACATCGTATCGCTCCATCCTTTTCTTTTCCTCTCTCTTCCTCTTTCTTTCTTTTGCTTTGCTATATTATTAAATTAATCCGCCTTATTAACTCTTACCATAAAAGATTTTGAAATCATCAACAACTATAAACATTTTTATAAACTACTGAATATACTGTGTTTAGGATTTAGTTTTTAAAATTAGGGAAAGTCATTAGACATGAAGTAGATATTAGCCATAATTATTATTGAAATATATATACAGTAATAAATTAATCAATAAATATATTGGCTTACTTATTGTGATATAATTAAAACTGATTAAACAAATACTGATTAATTATTCTCTCTGAAGTGTTTTTTCAGCACTGATTTAAATTAATAACAAAAAGATCCGATCAATCAATTCAAATTTCAGATATGAATTTGATAAAAATCTACTTACTTCAAAACTATCATAAATTCTTGAGAATATGAAATAGTTAAATTCTAATTGACATACATGTGCTAACTCAAAATCATTTCACTTTTTTAAAATATCAAAATGTAATTTTTTTTTCAAATATCAACTTCTCATAATGTTAGACATTAATTTTAAAAATTAATTTTAAAAATAGCATTTGCACAATAATATATAAAGTATTTGATCATATACGGTGGTTCATCCTCTACTCCGTAAATTTGAATCTGTTGTAAAAAGGGTATAAAATACTTCAGAAAATATCAAAAACAATTCTTATTAATTGGTTCCAGAAAAATTTTACTTCTGTGTTGTCTTGATATTACTGATTTTTATAGATAGATAATTCTCGTATTGCATCACTTTTTAAATAAAATATCGAGAGTTTAACTTTTTAAGTGAAACTATCGAGAGTTTAACTTTTTAAGTGAAACTATCGAGAGTTTAAGTTTTTAAGTGAAACTATCGAGAGTTTAACTTTTTAAGTGAAACTATCGAGAGTTTAACTTTTTAAGTGAAACTATCGAGAGTTTAACTTTTTAAGTGAAACTATCGAGAGTTTAACTTTTTAAGTGAAACTATCGAGAGTTTAACTTTTTAAGTGAAACTATCGAGAGTTTAACTTTTTAAGTGAAACTATCGAGAGTTTAACTTTTTAAGTGAAAATATCGAGAGTTTAAGTGAAGTCGTATTGCAATCATTTCTTGAACATTTCAAAATACATTTTAAATTCACTAGCAAATGCAATATTCTCAGCAACAACTTGATACTTCCCATTGATTATATTAAGCTGATTCTCGATAGCAACTTAATGTTCATGTTGATTATACCGAGATTGATTCCTAACAATAACTTGTTTGCTTCACGTTGATTACATTGATTATCAGCAGCAACTTGATGCTTTACGTTAATTATACTAAGATTGATTCTCAGCAACAACCTGATGCTTCACGTTGATTATATCAAGATTGATTCTCAGCAACGATTTAATGTTTTACGTTGATTATATCAGATTAGTCTTCAACAACTTACGTTGATTACATCGAGATTGATTATATTTCAACATCTGATAAGCAAACATCTCTTTTTTGTTCACTGATTTTTTTGTGGACACTTGAATATTCCAAATCATAAATTACAAAATAAAAAATAATGAATGATTGTAAATTTCTGAATCGTATCAGTTAATCGATAATGAATTTTATCTTTTCTTTCTGTAAAGCTTTCGAAGATAATTTAATAAATTAGGTAACCATATTGTTTATCTCAATAACATTGAAATATGATCTTAGTCTTGCCAATTTATACCAAATGAGATGGAAATGTGATCAAATAGATATCATTAACTTTGGTAACAAAAAAGTCAAATGATGTAAAAGTTGATAGTATTTTATGGCTTATCCTTATTGTAACAAAAATAAACAATTTTATTACTTGCCTGAAAGAGTCAACAAATTTTAATTCTAATTATTAATACAATATTTTCTTCTAATCAATCAAATAAATTAACCTTTTTTTTTGTAGTTTATCAGCAAATTTTGCATAATTTCTATTTCAATTTTTTAAAGATTTATAATTAATTTGATATTGTTATTGCAAAAAAACAAATAAATTTAATATTTTGATTAAATTTTAGATGAAAAAATTGCGCTGACAACAATAAATTCTGCCAGTTGTTTTTAAATTTATTTTTTAAAAAAAATTTTATTTTAAAATATCAATAAAGAAAAATTTATCCATTCCAAAAATATTATCATGAGAATTGAAAGCATAGTAAATATAATAAAATATAAAGAAATATGGTAGTTTTTATTGGTTCTACTAATAAAAATAAAAATTATAATAACATTTGATAGGAAAAAAAAAGAATCAATGAAATGAAAGACTAATATTTCTTTAAAAACATTTATGTTTCATCGAAAACGTTTAGATATTTTAGAAATAATAAAATAAAATTTATAATATTTAAATTGCATTTTATATAAACAAATTTTGCTATTGCTTTATTTTACTAAATTATCATTTTTAAAAACAAATATTTTAAGACAAAATCTATTATATATTATATTTTAGATCAATTTAAAGATTAGTGTTTATGAATAAAAAAATGAGAAGAGAGTAAAGATTGAAAAATGCGATAATAAATTTTAAATAACAATTTTTATATTACAGTAAATTACAAAAAATAAAAAGATCCTGAAAAGAATGAAAGAAAATAATAATTAAAAAAAATGATAATTGAAATTTTCAACTTATTTTTTGGATAATAAATTAAATATCATAAAATATGAATTTATATGAGAATTTTTTGCAAGAAATCTCGAATTCATGCTATTTGGATCTTAAATTCAAAAGTTATAAATTGAATCCGTAAAATCATGATGCTTGAATTCAAATCTAAAAATAATACTTGAAAAATAATTTTTTTTCTTTTTTCTCGGATACACTAATTGACTGTGTTTGCAAAAAATTGTTGCCCTTGCTTCTTTTTGTTATTAATTTGTTTATTGATTGATCAGTCGATCAAATCAATCCTTAATTGACAATTTAATAGTTCAAGCAATTCCCACTGTTTTTTGTTTTGATAAATTATTATTACAATTAGTGTAGCAAATGCATTATTTTCATATCGCAATGAATAAAATGAATTGCAAAATTCTTGAATTAATAAATTCAAATCAAATTCAATATCTAAAAGATAATCAGTTAATCTTGGAATAAATTCAATTCTTATTTTAACAATTACATATTATTATCAAATAATCATTCAACGCTATATCATTCATTTTTTCTTTTTATCATAAATGCAGTACATTTATCATTATCTCATTTCTTGATATAATCGTACAAAAGGAAAATTGCAATTACTTTTTGATGAATATTAATATGAATTAGTTTTATTTCACAATATTTTAATAATATTTAAAGTATTTATGTGCAAATTTTTTAATTATTCATTTGCATTTTGAAATTTTCAAAATATTTCGAATTATTTACTTTCTATTTCTCATTAGCTTTTTTTACGCTTTAATAGTTTACTTATTTAAATAATATTTGATATTTTTCTGGTGATTCCAATGTATTATCATTTGTTAAATTAATGTATTGATAATAATTGAGTGTTGCTTAATTTTGCCGCAATCATTGATAAGATAACAATTAAGCTTATCTCGTAATATTGCTTTATCAAAATATTTTATTGTTTATTAATTCTTCTTTTCCTTTTTTTGGTTCATTTGATTTCAAAAAAAAAATTAAACTATGAAGCTAATATTCATATTGGCTTATAAACAAACAAAGAAAAAAATTTTTAAAAAAGTTTTTGCTAGAATTTTAAAAGAAATAAAAAAGAATATATATGTATATATTTATATATCAATAAATATAAATGTATCGTTTCTTTTTCTTATATTTATTCCTTCTTTCATTCTTTCTCTCTCTTTTATTCCCATTCTCTTTCGCTTCTGTTTTTTTTTCGATTTTCTTTTTTACTATTATTTAAAATAAATAGAATGGAAATGTAAGCAAGGCATATTTTTGTATCAAAAAAAAAAAAAGAATATGGTGATATATTTTAAAAGTAATACCAAGAAAAGCATGTATAAATTTTTTATGGATTCATGGATGCCTTCTCATTATTGATGCAAGAAAGATCGAATGATTTGGAAAAATAAAAAAATATATATATCGTAAAAAGGAAAATAAAAGAGATGAAAGAGAGAGAGAGAGAGAGAGGGAAAGGGAAGAAAATGGCCAAAAAATTATTTTTTTTAGGATGCTTAATGGGTGGTCTTCGGAAAAGGCAAAGCAAAATGAAATAAAGCAAAAATTGATACAGGTAGATGATAGTAATAGGCTGAATATCATCTACCTGTTTGTTTCTATATTAGCTTCAGATTTTCTAACTTTTTTCTTTTTTCTTCTCATTCTTCTATTCTTTCTAACATTCGCTTTTTTCTTCTTCAAAAACATTCCGTTCATGATAGATTGAAAAAAAAAAATTAAAAAAATCGTTTTTGTTAACTATTCTACCATAGTTTTCCAAAGAAAAAAAAAAGAAAGAAAGAAATGAAGAAATGTACGCAACTATATGTTTATTGGTTGAGAAAGAAAAAAAATGCGATAAAAATATAATAACAAATAATAATTCAAAATAAATAGTTACTGTAATAATAAAAAGAAAAAAATAATCGTGGCAATAACAGAAAAAAGTGAAAGAGAAAAAGGGAGAAAGGGAAAAAGAGAGAATGAAAGAAAAAGAAAAATGTAAAAATTTATTCAATGCAATTTTTCAGAAAAAAAAACTTACAATAAGAAAGAATGATTAAATATAAATGGATGAAAAAGGGAAGGCCGCAAAAGTTTAAGGGAACGATTTAAAGAATAAATTCAACGAAGAATTTTTTTCAATTTAAAAAACAAACTTTTTTAATTTGTGAAATAAACAAATACTAAGTTCTTTTGAATGATTAAAAAATGTTTCATATTTAAAAGATATTTGATTTTAGCTTAAATTGTTTTGTTTTGTGATAATAATTTAATTTTGATTTTGTAATCTTTAATTGATAAATGATAATATTTTCTATTTTTGTTATAACTTTTGCTAGTTTCGATTTTTTCAGAAAAAGTTTTCTGAAAAAAATCAAACTTTGGAATTAAAATAAATTTGAATGTGGCGAATTGCAAAGTTTTGTCCCTTCGAATTTTTCTTGAATAAAATTCGATAACAAAAATGGAAAATTTTAGAAAGTTATGAAAAAATAAAATTTTTGATAAAATATTTTATCACTTTTCCAGCACAATAAATTGCAGGCATTAATTTTATTATTAAGTTATTCATTAGACACAAATATTCAAAATATGCATATTCAAAATTATACATTTACTCATTCATAATGTCAATCATATCATAATTCTGCATATCGTTTGGATTATTTGTTCAAATTTGATACGACACTAAATTGATAATTAAAAAAGTAATTCAGTGATAAATCAAAACTTTAGAATTATATGGAAGAGCTTAAAAAATTTAAATTTTTAATTAGTTAATGAAAATTTTCTGTTAGATAAATGCCGTAAAAGATAATTATTCTTTAATGCATCTATTATTGTAAAGATATAATAAAAGTATCAATATAAAATCTAATTCAAAAAATGATGATTTTTTAAATCTAAAATATTCCGATTATCCTTAAATCGAATATATTCGACCAATTCCGTTAATTACCAAAAAATATCCAATAAGCTGTAAATTTCAATTACTGTCCTTTTTTTGTACAATGAAAGCAGCCTACGCCTAGACTAATTATATTTTTTTGTATGATAAACCTATGCCTAAACTGATTAACGTAAATATTAAAATCAATCTATGATAAATTATTTACATTAATTAATACAAACTGTTAAGTAAATATCTAATATACAGTGTAATTCATTCGAGAATTTAATATAAATATTTATTCAATCAGTTAATACAAGTTATGAAACGAATATACCTAAGAAAAAATGTAAAATTTTAAACTTAGAGATTTAGTACAAGTAAATTGGTAAATATTTGAATTTGTAATCTGAAAATCGACTGCAATTTTCCAAAAAAAAAGTTTCTACAAAATAAGAAAAGAGAAATATTAAAACATACGCATTGTATTGTATGATAATCATAATTATTCAAATAATTGAAATTTTATAATTTATAAGATTTTTTATTTTCTAAAGCAAAATATCATTACTTATAAACTGTCGACATTTATTTTTGACCTTTTATAAACTACCATTTCTTATTTTTTGACCTTTTTTTAAAATTAGATAATCAATTCTTACCTCTTTTTGATTGTTCCAAATTTATACCTGATATCTTTATTAAATTTTACTTATTCATTAACAGTAAAAGTTAAGCTATCAAAATATTAATTATGATGATCAAATTTATAATTCAAAATATTTTAACAGATCAAAAATATCAATTCCTAGTAATAAAAAAAATTTTGTAAATTCTAGCAAATTTTTATATTTCAATGTTAAATTAAAAATTATTTGACAAATGATGAAACTCATTCATTTAAACTAACAAATAGTAAAGTATATTTAAATTTTGGCGAAAAGAAAAAAATGTCATTAAAATTTTGCATATTTTGAGATAATAGATATTTGGAGAAAGTAAAAAAAAATATGCTAAAAAAAGTAAATAGAAAAAAAGTGAAGTGATTCCAAATAGATGGAAAAAAAATTAATTTAAAAACTGGACGTTTTGCGTTTTAACTACTAAAATTTTTACTCGCCTCTTGATTTTCTGTTTATTTAATATACTCTTCAGTTCAACGTCGATCATCTTTTAGTTGATATAGCAAAATAAAAAAAAATAGATTAGTGATAGACGATTGAAGAAAATTTTTAAAAGAGATAAATATTTTGCTTAATACGAGAGAAATATAAATAATGATGAAGGAGGATAAAAAGACGAGAAAAAAGTTAATCTCTCAGAGTAATATAAAAGTGGAAAATTTCGACAATTCATCTTTTTTATTAAACAAATTCAACAATTTCCCGCAAATACCATTCAGCACATTATTAGCTTCAAATAGTTGAAAAAAAAGAAAGAAACGAGAATTTTTAGTAAATTTTTTTTATTCCAAATGATGTTCGCTAAAAAATTGCTGATTTTTGCAATTTTTTGCATCCTACAACATTTCGCTGTATGTTTTTTTTTAATTTAAATTTTCATTATTATTCGTATAAGTTATATTTAATATGCCATAAATTAATGCCAGAATATGCATTTGTTTCATAAATGTTTTATAATTATATTAATGATAGTGTAATATTATGAATGCTGTAAATGATAGTTGTAAAATTGTAGCGATTTGATAACGCAAATTTATAATAAAGATCGAGTAATTGCAATAACAAATAATATAGTTAATAGTAATAAAGTTATCTATTACAAGTAATGACAATAATGTTAATAATATTATTGTTATTGGCAATAATAATAGCAGCAATAATGAAATAAATTAATAATGATATGACTAAAGAATTGAATTATAATAATGATAACGATAATAACATACTGATATACTGCAATAGCAACAATTTTAATATGATTAATCAGATGATAAATTTAGATAAAACTTATTTGAAATATTGTGCTTGATAAAATTTTTATAGTATTTGACGGAAATATCAGAAGATCGAAAAATTCATCGAGTTAAACGACAATGTGGATGTTGTTCATGTTATGGTTCCGGAACATCTTCTTGTCCATGTTCATCGTTATGTCCATGTGCTGCTTCTGGTGCTGATACAGCATATGCAAATTATGCAAATGCTTATAATAATATTGGATACGGTATTAATGGTATCAATTTTAATGCCGCATATGATAGTTATGGTTTAAATTCGGCAAATGCATATGGCCTGGTATGTATTGCTTGGCTTTTTTTGTCATATAAAGTAAATAAAAAAAAAGATGAAAAATTCTAGCAAATATGAAGATTAATAATAAAATCCAATAGAAAATAGCAAATAGCGATAAATATTAAATAATAATTTAATACTGATTATGATAATATTTTTATTTTCTGATACTGATACTAATAATTTTTAATGAAAAAGAAGTAATTTATTAGATTATGATAATATATAGGACTAAGAAATAATTGAATTAGTTAACTTTTAATAATTTGATATATTTGATAAATGAGCTACTCCACTTAATTTTTAAAAAAAATAAATAAATAAATTGTTGTTAAAAAAAAGAGAATTATCAGAAAATAAATTGAATTAATTTAATTAATTCATTTTCTATTTTTAGTATGGTCAATATCCATCTTCATATGGTATTAATTATAATACTGGAACTAGATGTGGTATAGGTGGAGCAGCAACATCAATATTTTGTAGTGCAGGCAATATGTTTCCATATAATTTCAGTACTGGTTATGGTACCGGTTATGGTACCGGTAATATCGGATATATTTATCCACAAACGACTGGTTGTTCGACAGCATTTAATACTCGTTGTTATTGTGGAACTGGTTATTCACCATGCAATAATGGTGGTTTATGTTGTCGAAATATTGGCAGTAGTCTGATGAAACGTTGAAATTTTATTGATAAATTATTAATTAATAAATGTGTTTTCCAATTTTAAGTGTTAAATATTTATTTCAGAAAGGAATTCTTATTTTTAATTAATATTACAATTTCAGATTTTCTATTTTTCAAATATTATATTTGTAATAGGATTAAAGGTAATTATTTTTTGTGTTTCCTTTCGTATAGAATGGATTACTTAAATAAAATTCGATTTTTTTAAATTATTGCAATATTGTGTCTTATTTGGATATATCATTTTATTTATTATCTTTATGTTTATCTCTTATCTGCTATTCTAAAATAATTTGAACAATATTTTTGTAAATAATTTTATCAAATAAATTGTTAAAATTTTGTGTCTAACATATTTTATGCAAATTAAAATTTATGCTGTTTAGACAATTTTTTTTTCGTCATTTCTATGTACATGAAAAAAGTATATGAAAAAAAAATATGCAACTTTTTAAACGCCGAATAGTGTTGACGTTACGTCGAAACGTGAGGCAGTAAAATATTTAAAGTAATCTTATTTACGAGAGCTATTTAACGTATGTTTATCATAACAAACTAAACAGTCAATTTAAAATGATTAATACAATCAAAGAATTATTTTTTTTTGCCTCCAGTTCTTTTTTCGAAGAGATGATAAATAATTATAACAGTATAATATCAAAAGATCTCAAATGAAAACTTATAACTTTCAATAAATCAGATTTATATAAGTTTTTCTTAAATTTATTCTAAGAAGCTTACCGTCGTTGGCATAAAAAAAATATTTTAATAAATTTTAAAGATTTTATAAAACTTCAAAAATCTCCAGTCATTCAAATTTTTGCATATTTTTATTAAATACTTTTAATATGAAATGTTGCTTTATTATCGTTTTTAAATTTCAAATAGAATTTTTCTGATAAAATTGTATAATTGAAATTGTTAAAGTATGCAAAAACATTGAAAGCAAAATGAAACATATAATTTCATATAATATATAATTTTTGTTTTCTTCGATCATTTCAATAAATAAATACATTTGAATGAAGAATTTTCAGCATATTCGAATGAGAAAATTATTCTAAAATATTATCAAAAAAAAGCATAGAGAATAGAATTTGAAAGTTGTATAAAATTACAAAATATTGAAATTAATTAATTAAATTAATTTTTCAATTTTCGCTTGTTTTTCGTCAGGTGAATATATCAGGCCATTATATAAACGATAGAAACATTCATGACAATATGGCTTTCGTTCATGCTCACGATAAGTACCACGTAAATTTAATGCCTGAAATCGAAATTTTTTTTATCAAGAAATTTTGTTGATATTATTTTTATTGATTATTGATATTCACAATATTAAATACAATTTATTTATCTAGAAAAAATGAAATTCGAAATTAAAAAATGATTAAATAATATCAGAAATTTTAAAATTGTATAAAATCGAATATTATTTTAAATTTTACAAAAACTCCACATATACAATAAAAATTCATTGACTAAAAATGAAAAAAAGAAAACAAATTAACAAACTAATATTGTGGATAATGTGAATAGTAAAGTTAGGTAATATATTAAGACATATTACTTCTGTAGTCTCGATATATAAGACATATTAATAATATAGTAATATATTAAGACATATTACTTCTGTAGTCTCGATATATAAGACATATTAATTATATAGTCTCGACATATAAGACATGTTAATTATATAAAAGATATGATTGAATATTAAAAGGTATGATTGAACATTTGCAAAAAAATTTCGATTCCGTCTTTCAAATTTCTTATTTATATTTGTATTTCTGCATAAAAATTTTAAACTAAAAAAAATTCAGTCTAAAATTTAGTTTATTCAATAAATATAACATAAAAGAAAACTTTTTAACTGACCTTTTGGCAATATGTACACATGAAATGATATGGATGGAATTTTGGGCATAATATGAATTTGGTGCCAATGCTGTTATAATTGGACCTTCGATTGCCTCCGAACAAAATGCGCAAATTGCTGGTGTGCTGGTCGATGAACTCTGCAAACCATTTTAAATTTTCCTAGTCTTTTATTTAAAAAGGTAATTCAAATTTTTTTTAAATAAAATTATGATTTTTTCGAACAAAATAAAAAAACTTTTGCTCTAAAATAAAGTCGAAATTAATTAATTATTTATTAATTATTCTATACTTCAATATTAATCATTCGTCGTGGAGTTTCAGATCGAGAACGCTTTTTTATACTGTTCCTGCAAATAAATTAAGCATTACTGAAAGCGATTATTGATTGCTCTTTTAATTTTTTAATTCCTTAAGGAATTTTTTTTTAATTTTTTAACTCGTTAAAATATCAATTTAATTTGGCGTAAGCTTTGAAAATATTTATGAAAAAAAAGCAAAAATATAGGATGATTTACATTTGTGATTCAGAAATATCAACGCCATAATCTCGTGAAACCTGTTCCAATGTGAAACCATTTTCCGTTGCTGAAATATAAAATAACATTCGAACAAACTGATAATTAAATTAAGAAATGATGAAGTGATAAGAATTGAAAGAAATGAATTTTATTAAAAAATAAACAAATATATAAAATGAAATATATTTAATAGTTAAAGACAATGGATTATGTTTAATAAGGCTGGAATCTTTTTTGCAGAGAAGAAATAAATTTATTAGTTAATTAATTAATTAATTGACCATGATCATGTTTTGGTGTTGGAATCGGTATTTCTTCTTCTGGCCCAGGTGTGATACGCAAATTATATCCAGTAATTACTTCCTATAAAATATTAAATTAGGAAGAGATTTCATGCCTAAATATTTATTATTTTATTTATTAATCATTTTATGATATATTCAACTAAATGATCAGCTACAAAAAATATCGATATGCACTAGGAAATAAAATATTAAAGTGAAAAATTGAAATACAAAAAAATTTTAAAATTTTCGTATACTAGAAAATTATTCGCTAGCCATATCTATCTATCAAGTATTCGAAATTTAGGCCAAAAATAGGCCAACTTTCAAACAAATTTTTAGGAAAATAATTCTCGAATTTATGATATAAAAATATTATTTTGATTTAATTTTCATCAGATTAGCATTTCAAATTCTAATACTTTTATGATAGAAATTTTTACCTCGCCGGTATTTTTTTTCTTTTTCATTGAACCACGTCGTAGAACTTCTGCGGTTGCATCAATATCGTACACCAATGCAGCCAAAGTATCTGTTACCGCATTCTGCTCTGCAATAAATTATTTCATGTACTTTATAAGTTTATATTAAATTCAATTTTATTAAACTAATTAATAAATGGTAATCAATGATTATCATTAGCAATTCGATATAGGATAAGACCAAATAATGAATCAATATAATATATGATTTAGAATTTAATCGAATTAATTAAAAATTTGTGATACTTAATTAAGCATATAACCAATAAAACATCAATCAATTATCATACGATAAAAACTTGAGTCATAACCTAATTTTTCCCAAAGAATCAGAATTCCATAGCCGTTATATCACTTATCATTTTTATACTGAACACTGATTTTATATTACAAAAAGTAGTAACACTTACTTTGATCATCTTTAAGTTTGGAAAGTTCCTTCTGCATATCTTCGGTACTTACAGATTTAAGATGAAGTTGATCATCAGTTGGTTCCACGGAAATCCTTCCAGTTACTTCCATTTCTGCTTGGAATGCCTTTTTTCCCATATTCTAAAATAAATTCTTCTTTTTTCGAATAAATTTAAATTTTCATTTGTAAAAATTTTGATTTCAAAATGATAAAAAAAAAATTGAAATAATTTAATATTTGTTTGCTCATTTTGTGAAATAGAAATTTGAAAAATTCATCAACTATTCTTGTATGATTAAAATATCATAAATATTCATAATATATTTTTATATTTATATTTGAATTAAAATATTTGTATTTGAAAATAAACTCAAAATGTGATAATTTAATAGGAGTTAATAAGAGAATGGCGAAATTGATAGATTAGTATGAAAATATATTCTGAAAGATAATGGATTTTTAAAAAAAAATTTTTTTTTAAGTTACAAAATTCTTGTTTGTTGCGAAAATAATAATTAAAAATAATTAATAAATAATATAATTATCACACATATTCATTTTGCTTTCGTTGCATCAATTCTGTTGTTGCATTAACACTATCTACCATTGTAGTTAATGTATTTTGTATCGTACCAGTATCTAAATATGAATTTAAAAACTCAATTTACATAAAATTCACAAAATAAATTTACTATAAAAAAAGTTTAAATTATTTAAAAAACATTTAAAAAAAAGTTGGAAAGCAAATAAAAAATTAATTTTTATTTCATAAATTTAAGAGTCATTTTTATGTGCGAAATATTTGCAAGAAATAAAAATTTTTGAAAATATAAAATAAAATTAAATTGTTTTTTGATAAAAAAATTAAAAAAATTTGTTCGAAATAATCTTTGCTTAATTTTCCAATTTTTTTAGACAATTCCTTGCTTAGAAGCGATAAAGAAATGAATTTTTCATTTTTCTAAAAATTAATTTCAAATTCCTTCTTAACAAAATATGAATTCTATTTAAGGAAAGAATAAAAATCTAACGATTGAGTGGCACATATCGACTGGATGCTCGCGATTCTGATCTATCAGATCGATCTGATCGCCATTGCGAATCGTACGGTGATTGAGAAGGAGAAACAGATGCCATATAGTTGAAATGAAAATAATTTAAATCTGAAATCATTTCAACTTTTAAATAAAAAAGTTAAAAAAAATTTATGTAAAAGCAATGAATGACAAGAAGATTTGCTCAGCTAAATAAAATAACAAAATTCATGAAATATTATAAATTCTACAGTTATTAAATGATTGCGATAATCTATGCGTGAAAATAACGTAACTTACGTGAAACGAAAAATTAGAAAAGAAAAACAATTGGCATAAAAAAATATGAACAAATGAATTCTTTTAAGAAATGAAGCGACACAAATAAAATCTTAACATTTCCAATAATTGATCATGAATTCATTCGTGATAAAAAAATGATAAAAAATGTAAGACAGCGAGAAGATATATGATTGTTTAAATCAAGTTTTGTCATTTACAAATAAGAAAAGAATGAAATTTTAAAAGTTCGATTCAAATCAATAAATTGGTATCTTTTGTCTATTTGATATGATAAAAAAAAATCACTTACGAAAAAATAATTAATCACTGTTTCATTGATATGAAAATTTTGATCACTTTTGCAAAAAAATGGCTAATTATTATCTTATCCAATTATATCAAAATAATCTATGTATTATTTTTTAGATATTGCATTTTAATTTTTTTAAATAAAAATTCAAATTTTACTTATTATAATTCCATCGTTCCACCATCGACCAAACAACTCAAAATAAAATTTTTTTCAAATTTTCAAATATTTCACATGCATGATTGTATATTATATTTGTCTAAAAATATTTATTCTTTGATTACTTATTTCTTTTATTTTTATGACAATTCATTTGTATTCTTGTCATGTTATATCATTTGTTGTTATCATGTTATCATGTTATATTTCATTGCCTAAAAATGATAATTTTTCAAAATTTCCCAAAACTACTTCATTTCAATCAACTTATTAATCAAATACTTTTGCATTATTCAAATATTTCACTGTCAATATTTCTTTGATATGTATATATATCTCGGAGATATGCAAAAATATCTTTTTTTCTCTGTATCTCTTAATATTGCTCATGAAATAATTTGAAAATGAAATAGACGATAAAAAAAAAATGAGAGCGCAAATATTCTAAACTTTTCGCCGTAGAATTTCGAATTTCTGATAATTAAAAAAAACGAAATTCGAAAGTCGGCATTTCCCGTTAATTTCTAATGAAAAAATGAAAATTAAAAAAGTAAAAGAAAAGAAAATGTATGGCAAACTAATAATAAACATTTTTTAAATCGTTTATTTTCATCAAATTGAAAAATCAAAATTACAATCCATCTGCTAAGGAATGTTCTGCAAATTTTTAAATTCATAAAATTTTTTCCATTGGAATTTTTCAATTACATTCGCTAATATTTTTGTTAAAATTCAATTTCGCTCTTTTTCATTAATCGATAATTCGGAGAAGCATTTAGTGAAAATAAAAAATTCTTTTTTACAATTAAAATTTAAGATATAAGCATATGTGCTATTTTCGACTGAATGATATATTAATTAGTTCTTACAAAAAAAAGAAATAATTTTTTTTCTTGAAATGATTGAAAAAATTTTAATTTCATTCCATACACGATGATATGTAATCAGTATAACACTGGTAAATGTTATAATAACAATTAACAATGAAAATTGCTCAAAAAAATTTTCCCAACTTTCGGACTTAAAATCTAAAACTTAATTCATATTATTCAATACCTACTCATATAATATAAACAACATTGAATAAAACGGAGAAAAGTAAATCAAGATTTACTTTATTGAAATCGAAAAAATCAATAATCGAAATTTAAAAGCATAATTTATTAATTTTTGATCAACAAATGATTATTATCTTAAAATCAAACATTGAAGTAAAAAAAAATTTTAATAAGAAGTTTTCTGATGCTATAATTAATTACCGATTAATTTTGTGGAACGAAATATTAATTTCCCTTTTTAGAAAAGTGTAAAAATAAAGAGAGCGAGAATGATTTTGAGCTAAACTGCTCAGAATAAATAAGAAATGATTTCAATGAAGATTAAACTATTTATGTTACCTAAATAATATTAGATTTGAGGAAAGTGTGAAAATCTTTCTTGAAACTAAATAATTTGAGAGACAGATAAATAGAAGGAGAGACAGGGAGAGAGAAGAGGTGAAAGAAATATATTAAATTGTAATAATGAGGAAAAAGATAAAAACGATCAGAATTTTGTGGAAATTGTTTACATATATATATGTATTTGAATATACAGATGGATAGATTGGTATATTTTGGTATCATTTGAAAATTGAATAAAATTTAGGAATTTCTTATCAATTTAATCACTTCATACATCAATAATATCACGAACAAATTAAAAAAATTTAATTTTTCTAAACATTTTTGAAAATAAATTTTTTCAAAAATGAACAATAAAGCTAACTGCTCGAGAGTCGTATACACATACATTTTACAACATTTTAAGCTTTACTTCTTTTACATAACTTTTCCAATCATTCGTCTTCTTCTTCTTCTTCTACTTCTTCCTCTTCTCAACCAATCTATCTAGTAACTTATCTATTTCATTCATCTCTTTTCTAGCTTATCACCTTCGAACTTTTCTCTTTTAAACTTTACAACCTTCTTCTCAACTTCGTTCATCTATCGTTTAAAACAAATAACAATTGCTTCATTACCTCTCTTACATTAACTATCTCCTCTCAACTAATCATTTCTTCTTCATCAAACATTTTTATTATCACAGTTAATTAATTCAATTAGAATATTAAAAAATTAGCATTAATCATCGAAAATATTATCAAATTATTAAAAAAATAAAATAAAATAACGAAAAGATTAATTTTATAGAATCAATGATAAAATCACAATCGATTACTAATCAATTGTAAATTTCCTAATCATTTTAAGATAATGATTATTAACATTCAAATATTTAGCATATCGATGTAAAATAAAAATAAATAAAATTTTAATATTATTGGAAGATATATCAACTAACAGTTGTATGTGTCATATGTTAGTTATATAGTTGTGATTTTAATTAGTGAAGATTTAAACAATGTTTAATATTACTACACATATGTTAACAATTCCAAATAATTTATTTACATTTAATCAATGTTATCAAAGAAATTATCAAGCATGAAATAAATGACTACTTTTTTTATTTATTTATTTTCGTTATCTGTTAGAATTTATAAACTGATAATAAATTTCGTGTGTTTAATGAATTTAAAAAAAAGCAAATTTCATAGCAAATATTTATTTTATAATCTTATCCCTTCATAGTTTAGTGCCATTTTAGTTAAGTTATTTTTCATAATTTATCTTAATCTGGCATAACATTCATTCTCGACAATGCAACATAATTTATCTCTTTATATTTACATCTTTTCTCGTTTAGATATAATGTGTTATATACCAAAATGTTGAAAAATCATTTTATGATAAATTGAAATTTTCGAACAAAACTTTTTGTGAATTTCAAAATTAACATTATAGATCGAAACAATACACGAAACATTTTATAATAGAAATGCCAGTATTAATTTATCATAAATCGAAATAATACACTAAATATTTTATGACAGGAATATCAGAACTGATTTATTATAAATCGAAATAACACAATAAATATTTTATAATAATAAAATCAGACTTAATTCATCATAACTAGAAATAATAAAATTGATATTTTATATCAAAAAGTCAACGGTAATAATTGGAATATTGTCATTATTTGTAATGCAAATAACATTGTCAAATAGTAGTAAAAATCTTTTAATTGTAAGCAATAACCTTTTAGTAAAAGATATGCAAATTATTGTTAAGGTAATCAAGCATTTTAATAAGCATTAAAAGTATGAATAATGATGCTTGCAATCAATTTTATCATTTAATATTTGCAATTGCACTGATCGTATATTTCTTTCTGATGCATAAATCAAATGATAATCACGTATTCAGTGATATTGTTAAAGCAAACTGATTAGCATAAGAAGTTAAAAATTAATAAGTTTTAGTCGACAGGAACAATCAGAATTGAATGATGTGATTATTGGATTCTTGGAAATATTCTGAAAGCTATCGCATGATCGATAAGAAAATTAAGAAAGTGATGGAACAAATAAACTTTTGCATTTTTATAGAATTGTTCAAAGCATAATTGAATAGCTTGTTTATTAGACGGGTTTCAGCACATGAATACCTTAATTATATTAATTTCTACCAATTAACCCATATATTCTTAGATTCAAGTCCTGATTCTTGAAATTGAAACCCAGTCATATCATCAATTATACTTTGAACAATCTTTTTTATAAGGAATTTAAAATAGAAAATTCCCGAAAAATTTTCCTAGATTTCAATGGTACTTCAAATATTTGAAGAAAAAAATGAAATTGATGAATTGATAGAAGAAGTATAAAATCTATTCATTGCTAAGAGTTGGAAATTTTCAAAAAAAATAAATTGATGTACCATTCCACCACTATTTATCAATAATTACGAATCAACTGATGAAAATCATTTTTTAAAAATGAAATAACAGGATTTTCATTTCTATCTTTCTTAAATTTATCAGATATTTTGGACATAAATCATTCATTTCTATTTTAACATCTAAAAGCCCTTATCCATTTTTAAAAATTCGAAAATTTAATGTTATCAATCGGCAGGTATATCACTGCTATTAGAATTTCCGTATTTGCTTTATTATTATACTTGATAATATGTATTGATGACATGTTTCCAGTGATTATAATTTTAATATTTTAATCATCATTTTTTTCCCAATTCTTATTCTCACCATCTAATACTTCTGAAAAATAGAAATAAGAAAAAAGATTTTGATAGATAATGATTTACGAAAATAAATAACTTCATGCTTTTGCATTACGAGACTTTCTATTGCTGCTTTAGGTAATGTGTGAAACTCATTTCAATTTCAATTTGTGCAAAAAAAAAAATTCCACATTTTTTAAATTGGGTCTTCAATACCAATTTAAGAAGCGATTTTCCCGATTGTAAAAATTTTTTTTTTTTTTGAAACCATGTGAATTCAGGATGAGAAGATAGTAGAAAAGTGAGGGCGAAGTTAATGGGACTCATATTTCTTTGCCATCTTTTTTTAATTAAAAAGATAATAATATGGAAGTAAGTTAAATTTGATGTTTCTCATCTATATAAGGAATTTAAAATAGAAAAACAACAGGAAGAAATAACAAATGCATTTTGACTTTCTTAATATTCGTGGTGTATATTCGACAAATCTCAGATATAAAATTAATTCAGTGAATTTAATCAGTCGAGCATCAAGAAAAAATTTATTAGAATATGTTTTTTTTAAAAGCAATTTTACTAGCAATTTTACTACGCTTCCAAAATAATTATGAAAAATTAAAATTTGATTGATAATAACAATTAATCTGATAAAGACAGTTTTGTTTTGCTTTTTTTTAATTTTGAATGTTATATGAAGTAGTGAATGAATTTGTATCGTTACCTTATAAGAATTCAAATTTCATATGAGAAATTTTCAGATTGAATTTCAGAATTTCTCCAATGTCGATTTTACCGCACACAAATGAATATTACATTTTTTTCAAAAAAATCATCAACACCAAGTTATTGAAAAAATTTTTGCTAAGTTTGTAAAAATTAATAACGAGAAGATATAGTGGAGAGTAAAGATAGTTTTGAATGAAAAATCGAGATTTTATCACTTGAGTAGATAGAGAACAGGAAGAGTATTTATTGTTATAAATGCTAGAATTTTATGGAACAGAAACATGGAAACTAAAGGATATAGGAAAAGGGGCGAATGAGAAAACGCAGTAATTTCTATTATATAAATACATAGATAAAATAATTAAATTTGATGAAATCATCGAAACAGTCGTAAAAATGATTATAAATCGTTGATAATTTGTACGAAATATGGTAATGATAATCCATTCGTGTGAACTTATTAAGTTTCAATAACTGAAATTGAGCATTTAATCTTATTTTTTCATTATTTCAATTTTTTGTTTTTTATTAGCTCGGCGATTTGATAAATATAAAACAATTTGAGTCTAATAATTAGTTAGCTTTTACCATTATTTTTGGTTAAATTGGCGTTACTCTTCTTTAAATAACGAAGAAAATTTACCGTTATAAATAAATAAGACATAAGAAAATTTAATATGATTGCCATAATTTTGGGTAGATTAAAGACATAAGAACTCTGAGATAAATTATTAGTTTGGAAATTTTCAGTTCTAAAAATTTTCCAAGTCTATATAAATATAACTTGAGAATTAGTTTGTATTATAACTTATTCATTATCAGTGAAAATGAAGAAGTTTATGACATAACTCATCAAAGCAATATGGAATATATTATAACTTGCGACATATATTATCAATGATGAAGGAATGTTAAACAGAACGAGTCTGAATTGGAAGGTTTGATACGTTTATTCGTTCTTATTGATTTCTCTTTTAATTCATTTTGAATTATATCATAAACTGTCATTTCTGCAAAGTCATTTTTTATTACGAATAATTTTTTAATTACCAAATAAGCTTGTAAAGTTTCGAACTTTGCTTTTTTAATTTTATTGTATTTTTAACGTAAATTGATATGCTACCATTATTTACGAGAAATATGCTAGTCTCAATGTTTGTTAATTTGGCAAAATTTTATTTTTTTTTTTCTACAGAAACTATTTACGATGGATAATGCTACTGAACTAGAAACTAATGAAGAAATATTCACGTTGGATATTTGGAATATTCAGTGAAGCATTAATGAATAATAAAAAGCCAAGAAGAATAGTACCGGGAAATTCCAAAATGATGCATCGATAGGTAGCGAAAATGTCACCATAAAACGTATGTAACGTTAATATTAATACCATTACTGCAACGTACACTACCGGTTAATCGCAGATTCTTATTGAATCAGAGATAATGCCTATAGAATCATTAGCCTTATTGACGTTTATATCATATAAATTTGAATGACCCATTTCGAACCGCTAATGTCAATATCAATTTATTTTCATATTCTTTTTATTAATAAATTCATATAACATTCTAAGGAAATTATGAAATTCATTTGTACAAGTGAATCGACAGCGAAGTGATGATATTCAAATTCAATTGCACATATTCAAATGTTTCACATGTGTAAGTTTTGAAATGTTATGTATCATATATGTATAAGATAATACAAACTTAAAATGTGGCAATATAAAATAATGATATAAACTTATCACTGGCTCATGTAACTTTCTAATTATTATGAGTTTTTTTAAACACATCGATTTAGTTTTCAGTAATTTTTCACCATCATTTTTCTATATATTGATAGATTCAAAGACATTCCGCCGAGTACATTATGTTTGCATAATGGACCATCCATAATTGGCGTGACTACTATCAAGCTGAAACAGAGATTTCTTCCGATGTTAGTCATGCAGATGCAATTGTTGATTGCGGAAATACGGTACGAATTCTGAATTAAAATTATTCTTTCTGCAACCCGAAACGTTTCTTTCTTTCCGTAATTCGAAATGTTCCTTCAGTAATTTGATCCGGAATATTCTTCCAATGACTCAAATGATTTTTTTACGTTATTGATTGATAATTTCATTGAATGTTAGACATATTATTTACTTTTTATTATTTATTATTTCGATGAAATGAATAGTACTATCCGATGATTTTTGTTTATATAATACGTGTTGTAAATTTTAACAATCAACTTTATTTCTGTAAAATAATCAACTCATTTACTGCTAACTATCTTATTTATTTTATCTGATTTTAATTAATTTCGATTCCTGTTGAAATCACAGATAACCGGAAAAGAATTGAAATAGAGAAATAAAAAATAAAAATAATAGTTTGGAGCAAGTAAGAATGAATAAATTCAAAAAAAGAGGCGATCCATTTTTGGCGATAAATATTTGTGTGATGGTATAATACGAAAGCTAATGGTAATAATTATTTTTAAATTTGAAGCATTTGAAAATTAAAGAAATATTAATATTTGAATATAATATAGTTAAAAAATATTTGTAAAAAAGATATATTGGAAGAAAGAACAAATCTTTTTCCGCTTGATATTATTGTAGAATAGAATGATAACAGATCATCTTAGAAAACTAGAAAGTTTCCTCGTTATCTCATATCGGTCGTTTTGGATCAAGCGATAAGTGAGTTAATATTTTCATATTCGCACAGTTTGATTTTTGAATCTTTTTACAGCATTAAGCTGAATGCTATTTATTAGCCTGAAATGTTGATTTATATTATATAATTTCACATTTGTTATTAGCATATATGCTAAAAAGTTCAATTCAATCATTGATCAATCTTATTAACTCATCAAAATTTTTCGAAAGAGATTTGAAATATTTTGAAAAAGGAAAAGAAGCAATTCATTTAAATAATCCGATTTTTAATGTTTTTGATGTCTTAGCAATAACAATTAAATAAATATGACCCATCTTTAATACTTACTATTTAACTGAATGTCTTTTTTAATATTTTATCTCTCTTTTCCTAAAAAAAAAAAAAAAAAAAAAAATGAAACGTAATTTTGAAATAAAACAAACGTTGTAGTAGTTAATAGAGATAATTAAAAAGAAACAATAAGGAATTCAGTAATGATTTATATTATTTAATTGAAATTTTCTGGTACTGTTACAACTTTATTGAAAGTAAAATGAAAGTACCGATATACTGGTTACAATTCATAGTTTTGTTTGAGAAAAAAATTACTTTTCGTTTTCTATTTTTGAAAAGAGAAGTGAATAATTGCTTTAAAAAAATCATTTCTTCTTATTTAGTGATATCAAAATTATTACTATTTTGTAAATTATTTATATCCGAAAATAATAGCTTGCTTCTGTAATGATGCCTATTTCATTTGATTAAAATTGTTAAGGAATAAATTATTGAATTCACTGACGACTGGCAGTATTAATTAATAATTATTTCATTATTATAACATTATTATAACAAATATTTAGATCAAAATTCATCAAAGGTAATTGTATTTAAAAAAACGAAAAAATTATTTGTTATTAGTGTTTATAATCTAGGAATTTGCTATAACTAAAAGATTGATTCCGTAGAAGATGCTTACACAACTTATCATTTTAATAATAGTTATTGCTTGGTTTTATGTGAAACGCATAATCTCGATTATTATCTTCATTTCTTTGTAATCTTTTCTTTTGCGAATCTTCAATAAACTTTGAAATGGATTGTTGAAAAATTATCTTGACATTTGTACTTCAGTTTTTTGCATTTCTTCTTCAACTTTAATGAATTATATCACTCTGTATCTGAAATATATGCTCTTTATCGGAACAACTCTCGTAATAGTAATTCATCGCTAAGTAACTAAAGAATCATAGAGATGAAATCGTTTTATATAATATGCATCATAACCATAGACTGCTCTTAAATTTGATCAGTTAACTGAGATCTGAAGTGGAAATAAGTTTTACTTAAATTTGAATTAGAAAAGTATTCTATTCTGAGTCATTTCGTGAATCGAGAAAGAAATAGAAAACGAAACTTTCAATATGATAGTATAAATGAATTCACAAACATCGAGTAAAGCTAAACCAAAATTGTCTTGTCTTAAGTAGATTGTGTTGAATCTGCTCCGAAATAGAAATTTTATTTTCGTAAAAATTATTTTCTGATATTTCGCGTTTTTTATTACAAGGATGTTTTTACTAAGCTTAATAATGTCCATCTGATCATATAAAAAATCGTGAAAATTATAAAATAAGAGGAAAGTTTTTATATACCATTAATAAAAATTCAATCCAAAATCTAAGCAATATTTTATCTCATTTTTAATTCATCAATGCAGAAATGTAATAACTTTTCTATCTGATTAGCGATCATTGTTCATTTAATTCTAGAACAATGTAAGAGACATCTAATGATTCTCGTTGATACAAAATTAAATCGGTTGACAATTTTAAACGCGTAACAGAAATGATTTTATTCTTTTTCAATTTGATCTAGTTCACTGCATTAGAAAGTAGTTGTTAATTCATTTTTCGATTTCATTTACCTCGAATCGACAGAGCAGCAAAATTTGTAATTTGAAGGAAATTAAAAATTCGAAAAGCTACAGTTAGACCGGAGTTTTCAGGAAAAGTTTGCAATCAAACTTACCTCAATAGATTTGCTAGATATAAGATGGCTAATGAAACATTATCGTTCTATTCTCGAACTTTTATTACAGCAGTGAAATTGACAGATTTTCGAAAACCTAAAGACAATGATAGAGCGCTTATAATTTATTGAATATTTCTTTTATATAAAGCTACGATGAAACTGCAGGATAATGCTTGATAGCATTAATTTTTTTTATCGGTATATAAGAATTTCTATCAATATGTGTAAGTTTTTAGTATGATGCTAAAGATTATTCTTCAAGCATGGAAAAAATATTGAAATAGGAATTTAATCCATAGATGAGAATAAAAAAAAAAGTTCTTTATCAGATATGAATAACAGAATGATAATTCATTATCAAACTTAGAGATAATTTGCTAAACTGAATTTTCTTATCTTATAGTAGAAATAATATTTATAAAAATCCTTATAACGTCTCGTTCAATGCAATGAACTTAATTTTTTTCAAATATGACAATTGGATGATAATAGAAAAATTAGAAGAATATTTTATGCCATTAAAAAAAGGTGCTAAACTCAGGTAACAGTTTGATAGCTACATCTTATAGCTTTGACAAAGTGCGATTACAGTATTTGAATAGTAAATGTAAACTGTTTGAATGAAAATATGAAAATTTTTTCGTGAAAATTTCGAATTTTTCAAAACTTTTTTTCAACTAAGCAAAGATTTGAGCATTTATTTTTGGGATATTTTATTTTCATCAATTGATTGATTATTTCCGTGAATTCAGTTGTCTTTCTTCAAGATAGAAAACGAATTTTATTTTATTTTCTATATCTAAGTTCGTTTTTTCAGCATTAATATACATAATGGTGCAAACAATTGGATAAAATTGCATGTCCAAAAATTATCGCAACAAAAATATTCATAAAAATGACTTTCAGATATGTATTAGGTAGCAGTTTTTTCCTCATTTTTTTGATTAATAATAAATAACTAAGAAAATAAGTGAAAAAATGAAAATAATTTGTGAAGAAAATATTTTCATACTCAAATGATTGAAACTAGGAATTATAATACAAATGAATGTGATATGATACAACGGCAAATCATTCAAGTTTTACGTTCTTTGTTGGAATATTTTATTGCATTTTTTTTTTGAAATTTAAAATTTGATAACATTTTGTATTATATACTACAATTAAGCTATGAATTTCGTTGACGTAATTTAATAATTTATTAATTTTTAATATTATTTACAAGTAAGTATTATTATTATCATTCATTTCATCAGAACATTTGACGACAGCCATAAGTTCCTTTCTTTGTGATAGCGTAACACGATGTGTCATCGTTAATGTCCTAGAACCAATACCGCTGATATTTTCACTGAGTTTTGGACAACAAGAACCAAATGTTAACAAAAACTCACGCCTGAAAATTAGCGAAGTTTAAATTTAAGTTTCTAAAAATAAAATTTTAAAATCAAAATAGTTTAAATTTACCTGAACACATTACTCATTAAGGCACATAATATGAAATTGAAGCTGCTATTTATCAGTGATAGTACATCAATAAAATCACCAAGATATTGCATCGCATATCGAATACCCGGTTTCAAACCTAAAAGGGAAAAAGGATCAGAATACTTTTCGTTTCTAATAATAATGATTTAAATATTAGTTAAGTATCTCATTACCTAAGCATAATTTATCCGCCACAATTAGTAAAAATTTAGGTAATATGAAGGTAATAAGCTTACCTATAGCAAAAACAAGAATTCCTTGCGGTAATTCCGTAACCAAGAAGACAGCGACGATAGCAGTTAACATAGTAGTAGTACGTTCAGCCTGAGATTTAGCACCTATTTGACCACGACATAAACGAAGACGTCGTTCACGTGCTTCAATTAACATACGTACCAGTAATGTCATAAATATTGTTAACATCAAGCATGGTATCATTTTCAAAACTAAGCCTGAAATATGTTTTCATTTTTTATAACAAAGTCCAAACATAATATAATATAATACAATATTAAACGATAGCAATATCGATTGTAATGATTTTAATATTTACTTATAAGAAGAAAGAACTCAATCAAATTAAAACAAAATGGTATCACTTGTTTTTTTTTCATTTACCATTAATCTTTCTGCTCTCTCTTTGCTTTTTGTTAAATCAAATTTCGAAATAAATTTGTTCAATTCCGAGAATAAAATTTAGATAGGATGGAAAGAAAAATATTTTTCCGCTATTGAAAAACAAGTTTATAGGTTTTTTAATGTAAGTTATTTAGAGATAATATGACGCCTCAAATCTTCCTCTCTTTCTTAATTTGTTGTGAACAAAACAATTTAGTATCTACTCGATTTATTGATTCTATAATTGAGGTTTTATTTTCTGCAATTAAATTTACTTCTGTTTAAATAAAATTCACATAACTGACAATTTTACTTAGCATTTATGAAAAAGTTAATTAAAATCGAAAATATTAATAATCAGTAAGTTATAGAGATGTTTCATAAAAATATGATTATTATGTTACATACTTTAGCTAAGCGTTCGCCAGAGTGATTTTTTTTCCTTCAAATTTTAAAATAATATAAATGAAAAAAATTTTTTGAAGGAACTAACCAGCCAAAAATTAAACTTTCCCAACGGCAAGTCCACCATGATGGCTGAGCAATATTATAGGCATGAACTTTAGGATTATCCACATAATGATGAGCGTATGCTGATTGATTTGTTGTACAATGCATCGGTACATTTAGATAACCACTATCACGAATCTAAAATCAAAATTGGGATGATCGAATTGCATAGCGTCATATGTTAAACAATTATTGAACAGAATTCAATGATTAATCCCTTATTATTTGTGAAGTTTATGACGAGTGTTTACCAGTAATTACGATGGGAATTTCATTTCTTCTAGTGCGATGGGAATTTTATTTCTTGCATCTTTTATCCCGTACTTCATCACTAATATCTACCATAGCAATTAATAATAAATTCAAAGCAATTCATTAAGAAACTGCTCATGCATAGTCATATGCTACAATCTTGCAACTATTACAGTTATTATTATTATTATTATTATTATTATTATCACTATTATTATACCACGAATAATCAATCATGTATTTGATTCACCTGATATCTTAACATATTTGGCAAAGAACCAAGAAGTGGAAATAATGATAGCAGCAGTGATTGCAATAAATGCAGCCTTAAATGTATTGACGATTGGTATCTTCGATGTTGATGTTGCACTTCGTTTCAATACCAAATATCGTAAAAACGGCCATGTTAACAGTTAGCCAAAGCGATGATGAATGAACAAACACAGAAAGAATTGCATAAAATAGGTAAATACTATCCAGAAATAGGTGAAATACCATGGATGGCATATCTCGACCTGAAATAAGCCATTTCATTAATTTCATTTCCTGAATTTCTTTTCTTTATTCTCTTATCTAAGCTATTATCATATCACTTATTTTGCAACTCTTTAAAAGCTTTGGAATATAAAATTCTACTTAGCTAGCTAATATATCTTTTTTTAAGAGTAAAATTTAAGAGAATCCTTTGAATTCTTTTGTTGCTCAATGACAATACTGAAAATAATTTTTGAAGAATATTAATTTGAAGTTTGGAACAAATCAGAAAGTGATTTAAAATACCTAAAATTGAAAATTTATCTTAACATGTTGTGTACAAGATAAGAACATGTGGAATTATCAAAAAATTTTAAATATTTTATCGATTGTTGAAATATTTTTGTAAAAATTTTCAAAATTTCTGAATTTTTATGATTTTTTTTTTTAGATAATTTTCAGAAGTTATTATTGCAATTTCTTTTTTCAAAAATTACCATTCTACAATTTTTTTTTTGAAATCATTGAATAAAATATATTTTTATTTTTAGGAAATGAAAGCAAATGGAAAGAAAGAATTGATTAAAATTTTCGAAATTTATTTTAAGTAATATCGAAGTGATACTTTTTTTTGGTCATTATCTGCGGCACATAAAACTTTCAACTTTTTTTCCCTTCCTTCTTGTGTTGCTCTTCGAGAAGAATATAAATTAGTGAAATTAATGAGTTTTTCTTTTTTTTCTATCACTAGACCTAGATTTTTTTTGTTATTAATTTTGCAAAAGATTGTGAGAAACAAGGGAAAAAATTGGACTGTTTATAGCTAAGTAATTTTGCACCATTTAAAGAGATTATCAGGCTTATTTTTAATATCAGATTTTTGTTTTATTTAAGTATATCAAACAGTATTATAAATTACTTAAAAATTTTTTAAAAAATTGATCGATCAACTTGGAACATATTAATCTAATTAATTAATTAATTTTGATATTAATTTTCTAGAAAGAAATGACGAAGAAAATGATTTTATCATTTTTATTTGCTGAAAAAAAAAGGTTTTTTTTTATTGGAATTTCATATAAATAAGATATAGAAAAAGTTCCGTAATACTAAATTAAATGGAAGATAATTCGATTAATCCAAATAATCAAACTATTGAGAGTTAAAAATTCCCAACAGTTAACTTTATTTATAGTAATTTTAAATTTAGCTAAAGCATTTGCATTACATTCTCAAATTTCATTTAATTTTAATTTCATTCAACTCTAAGGTCCATCAAATTTGAACATTTCTTAATTTCAAGTGTAATTATATTTTCAGCAAGTTGAATTATATAAGTTACCTGTTTAAAAATGAAATATGAAGCCATCAGTGTCATATCACATAATGCAATTGCAATCAGAAAAGTATTGAAATGATTCTTGCGCATCGCCGGCCTCAACAATACTACGACGATTGCAAGATTGGCGAATACACCGGTGATACATAGGAAATGATAAAGGAATATATGGATCGGTAAATAAGCACTCGCCAATGGATTAAGCAGCTAAACAGTGAATTAATTAGATAAGCTAATCATAGGTCTTGAAAATTTGCAAAAAATTTATTTGCTAAGGAAGGAAAAAAAATTTGATATAATCAGTGAATCAATGATAAATTCAATCAGTCATAATATTTTTGCATAATGGAAGCGAATTTAATAAAATTCAAGTCTTTCTTTCAAAAAAAATCTCTTTTTTTTCATTTCATCGTTTATTCTTTACATTTAACTGGCCAAATTTCAATCCAAATTAATTGGCACAGATGAAAATCAAACTTTTTGAATATAAAATTAATTTGTAAATCAAAATAAACAAATGATTAATTAGAATAATTCTTCTCGATGGAGTATTTGATTCTCTTTTTATCATTTAATTAATTATGAGTACCAATTTGTAAATGAATTAGTTTACTTTCAGTATTTAATTTAGTTTAACTCAAATGTCATATCAATTTTTAATGAGCAAAGCGCATCTCATTAAATTGCATCATTTTGGTCCAGGCTTTGAAATATCAACATGCCCTGAAGCTAAAGTATCAATAATTCAAATTATCCATCGAATTTTTTTTGTGAGGCTTTCCCTTCAATTTTTCCTTTCCAACAATTTAAGCAAATAAATTGCAGCTTACTATTTTTTCTTCTCCTCTAACTGAAATGACGCAAATATTGTTTACTTGCTGCAAAAAAAAAGATTAAAAACAATTCCGAAATAGTAAACAAACATTCCGCAACAATAAACAATTGTTTATCGAATATTCGATACATTATTTTACAATAAGATTTCTGTTTCATACATTTTTCTCATACAAATTTTCTTCAGTATTAAGAAATTCGCTGTTGTTCAATTTTTTAAAAATCTTTTTCTGCCAAAAATTATCAGGCTCTAAATTAAAATTTTAATTAATATATTGGCCAAGTTTAAATACTTAATTTAATATGTGCCTTCAAGAAAAAGTAAGTATTTATAGGTGAAAGTTTTAATTTCATTTTACTTCAAGAATCGATTATTTATTCCAAGAATAGAAATAAAAGTAAAAAATTCGCATCCTATTCACTTCAACAGATATTTTTTTTTCTTCGTTTAATGCCCATTTCTGGTCCAAATATACTTGGCCATCTTTTTATCGTTTTATTCCTACTTATCTTATCAATTTCAATCTATTAACGATTAAAATACACAGTAAAATAATATATGGAAATTATTCATTGTCTCTTTTTATCTCTTTGCTTATTTACATATCATACATTCCTAATTGAAATATTCTGAAACATTCAAACTTCTTTCTAATTATAAAATTAAGCTGAATAAAAATTCTAAAATTAAGCTTAATTCGATTGTTTTCAAGTTTAAGGTTTGCGATGACATTTAAGAGATGTGAGGAAAACATTTAATATCTGATAATATCAAACTATAAAATGGAAAAGTTATCATTATCAAACAAATATTTCAGACTATACTTTTGATATAACTTTTACTTAGTAAACTTTTTTTTTGTCAAAAACATCCAAATAGTCAATGTTAAATCAAATCATTGCTGATAAATATCATTTAATTGATCAATATTATTATGGAACAATAATATTATTATTATTATTATTATCATTATTATTATTATTATTATTATTATTATTATTATTATTATTATTATTATTTATTGTTATTATTGTTATTATTATCATTTGTTGAACAATTTTAGTTCCATTAAAAAATGTTTGAAATTTAATAAAAAATTAAAAAATTTTTGAAATTTGCGAAATTTTTACGCAACAATAAAATTGTTAGGATTTGTAATGATTCTATGAAAATTTATTAAATCTTTTTTTCATTTTTTATTTTCAACTATCCATTTCAATCAAATAATTTCTTCCCTTTTATCTTTCTTATTTTTTTTGTTTGTTCAGTAACGGATTCATTCTTATTGAACTTTATTTGCGTGATAATAAATGATTAGTAGATATGGGCTTTGCTAAGATAATATATGCGTAAATAGAGAAAAAATGATAAATTTACTCTTAGCTTTCGTTATGAAATAACGAAATTCAATTAAATTTCTAAAAATTTCTCGTAAATTTAACAATAATTAAATCAGTGAGATACGCATTGAAAATGTCATTTCTCAAATAATTTCTGAGATTTATCAAAATGATAAATGAAATTTGAATATCAATTCAGAAGAGAATTTCTAGCTTTTTTGCTTTATCATGAGTAGTTTACACAATATATCAGTAGTTTTATACAATTTCATTTCGTAAAATATAAGAAATTATATTTAAATTAGAATATATTTAAATTTTTTATTTAAGTAATAAAAATTATTCGAAAAAAATGTAAATTGTATAATTGCAAAGATGATTTTGCATACATCCAATATAATCGGTGGATATTTCAATATTGCAATCAAAACCAATCGTCGATTTATTTTTAGTATTCAAATTTGAATTGAAATTTATGTCATATGAAATTAGACATGACACATCATTTAGCAAATGCTTGCTCATGGGTGCTATTTATTATAATGTAAAAAAAAGGATTATTTTTGCATAGCAGTGCGGGAAAAAAATCAAAAATTAATTGTCATAATTCTCGAGTTATAATTATCATTTCTTTCATTCTCAATTTTGCATATTTAATTTTGATTTGCTGTCAATTATTGCAAAATATTTCAACCTAAAATATCTGTAATTGCTGATTATAAATCAGAAAGAATTACGTATTCGAATTTTAAAATAAAAAATCGATAATTAATTTAAAAATTATAATACTTAAAATTAGTTGTAAAAAAAATTAGCAATTTCTGTTTTCGAAACAGATACAACAACAAAGCTTAAAAATTTAGATAAATGGAAATCTGATAAGTAATCAATGGAAATCATTAATTATATTCTCAAGAATAATTGAAAAAATTTCAATGTGTCAGACGTTTTTAACTTCAATACTATACAACTGATCAGTGATTTTTTAAAAATATATACTTTATTCTCGATAGTATCATCATATTAATATTTTTGAAGGTACTCGATCGAGAAGTGAGTATTACAATAAATGATAATAATTCTTTGACATGAAATCTTTATGTGATCAACAAAAAATCTTTCCAAATTTACTGTTTAATAAATCAATCAATGAAATGATTGGTAATTGCTGTATGAGAATATTTCGTACAATATTTATATTCAAAAATTATATCAATTAATCATTTGTTATTAGTCAATCGATAATACATCCATTTTTGCAGTAGTTATTATATTCTTTTCCGAGAAATCAAAATTACTAATTACTGCTGCTACTCGACCATTTAGAATTTATAATTAATTTTTCTGCTTCAGCCTTTCAATTTATTATAAAATTTGTGATAACAAATATTATAGCATGCGTTAATAACTAAGTTAATTTAATAATTGTTTGTGCTATGCATATTCGTATTGAATTTAAATTATTTAAGCTGCCGCTGATAATTTCCTATTTCCTTTTATAATTCTTCCTTTATAGCATTTTTTAGAATAGAGCAAAATTACCTTAAAAGATTGCTAATTCTAAAAAAATTAGAATTATTAAAAGCCTGGATAAATGTTGAAGAAGTTATTTTAAATAATTATTTCATGAACATCATCAAAATGATAATTTTAAATATCCTATCATCATAATATTACAAAAACAAAACTATGAAAGTTATTATCAGCGATAATCTCTTTGATAATTTTGATGTCGAAAAATAAATTGATGGGATTTGTGATTTTGGCAAAACGAAAAAAATCGTGAAAAATTTTTTTATAAAAATATGAGAGTAAAGATTACGCATTTTAAAATATGCTATCTTTTAATGAAATTCGAAAAAATTGGGAAATATTTGCTAAGTTTTGAAATTCTCCAAGAATCTTTTTTTATTATTCCTCTTCTGATTTTGTTATTTATAAAAGTATTGGATAAAAATATCTTCTTAATTATCATTACAATGATTGAGATCATTATAAATCGATTCAATCCAGAAATTATGGGATCATTATAATTTATCATGAAATCGATCCAACTCAAAAATTATGAGACCATTATGATTTGTCGTGAATCGATTCAATGTAAAAATTGTGAAATCGTTCTAGTTTATCATGAATCGATTCATTTCAACTGAAATTGCAACAGCTGAAACGGAAATTGCTTTTTAACAAATAACAAACTTTTTTTCCAGCTTTAAATTATTTTTTTGTTCGAAATATTTCAATATATATTTTTTCCAGAAAATATTTATCAGCAAACTATTTCGTGCAACTTATCTTTGTCAAACTCATAATACCGATTTTGAGTTCAGTTTTAATTTTCATTCGACAACTTGCACAAGCAAATAAATAAGAGTCGTCTAATGAAAAACAAACTTGAATAAGTTTAAGACCTTACTAAGAAATGAAGGAGAGGAAAAAAAAGTTCAAGAAAGGAAGCTAACTATGCCAATCATTAATTTAATTATTTATCTTAACTTGTCATCTGATTCTCGTATCGGCGCAAAAGATCCAATGCATCAATTGGCAGTGTTAAAAAAAACGTAAATAAAAGTACTTGATGTGTTTTCAATATTTAATTTACTAAAATATGCTATTCAATATTTAATCGATTGAAAAACAAATTGATAAATTGGAAGAAAATGAAAAAAATTACTTATTATCTATTTTGTTTCTCAACAGATTTCTTAATTTTTTGTTTTTCATTTTTAAGTAATTCATTTATATCGTGTTACATATAAGTTGAGCAATCAAAATGATAATAAAAAGGTTCAAAGGTGAAAGTTGAAGGAATTTTTAAGTTATTGTACAGTTAATTTCAACATCATTTAATAATGAAAGCGAAAATTTTCAGTAAATAAAATGAAGCGAAAAAAAAATTATGATAATTAAATTAAAATGAACAGATGAATAATTTCAAGTAAAAATTCAATTATTAAATCAAGAAGCAATTCATGATTCATTTCATTTATCTAATTATTTGAATTCTGAAAAGGAATCAAATTAGCCTTGGATTCTTTTTTTTATTGGCAATTTTTTATTTAACAACAAAAATTTCGAAATTTCGAACAAATTTAATTAACAGTTTCGTCCTTCAGTCATAGCTCATTTTATTTTTCACAATATATTCACTTGCAATTTGAAATATCAAATTCAAAATTTTTAATCAATTCCTTTTACTGTAATTTATTTTCAGTAAAATTTCTAACAGCATGGAAATTCAGAAATATATTTTTATTCTATTAAAATCATATCATTGATGATGATAAGTAATAATAAATCAAATGCAAAAAATAACCAAAATAAAATTAAAAAAAATTCATATTGATTTTTGTTTTAAAGTTATTTTCTCTAAATGGCTATTTCCATGCTTAAATATCATTTCTTTTACGTTTTGTTTTTTCCTTACCATATCTCGATTAATGAAATTTGATCTGAAATCATTTTGAAATGATAAATCAAAATCGATTATTTCTCCATCTCCCTTCGTTTTTTTTTTTAGATCTGATCAAATGCGTTTAATCTTTCATGTAAATAAATTAGTGCTAGTAATATTTACTAGATGATTTGCTACTTCTCGATTCAGTTAAAATGCTCGAAAAAGTTCGGAAAGAAGGAGATATTTGAATTGTAAACGAATACTTACATTATTAATGAAATTATTAGTCTTAGAGAATGATGAAAATCATTTTCATATAAATATTTAATTTATTCTTATTTATAATGGAAAAAAGTTTTCAAAAATTTCCAATAATTATTCCTATTCCTAATCATAAATAACATTTGAAACGAATTTTTCGACTAAGCACATCAAAATATTTCAATTCCTTTTACATTTCATATTTCATCAACAAATTCATCATTAACATTGCAAAATTAAATGCATTTCATCTTTCTTCAACGTTTACTTTTAATATATAAATGTTCAACATTTCATCTCGACCCCAATACTTTTTATCATATTTTCAAATTTTCTTTAAAAACTATACTGAACAAATTGATGAATTTATTATTCTCATACGACAAATATATACCATTTTAAAATTATATTTGTCAATCAAGCAAATAAAAAAATGTGTTGCAAATGACATATTTTTTGAATATGACATTTTTGATAGTAATCCATGAAATTGTCGTCGTTTTAAAATTGCTTCGAACTTTTTAGTTTGAAAATATTCGAAAAAAAAAAAGTTCATTCTTTTTTTAGCAGAACAAATTTCTAATTGACATCCGGAATAAGTTTTTGTGATGGATTAAGTTAGATGGAATTTTTATTTTAGAAAAAATTTATGAAAAGAATTTAACAAATGTCGAATTTTTGCATTCATTCCAATGCTTAGAAATATTTGATCAGAATTGATTCGCTTTATATTTCTTGATGAAATTACATCGAGATTGTCATTAATAATATTAATCAGTATGAGAATATTTTTCCTATATCAATTGTAAATATAAATAGCATTGCTTTAATCTTTGTTGTAAACTAACTGATAATAAAGTAATGGATTTTACATCAAATATCACAAAATCAAAAAAAAAAAAGAAAAGAAGCGAAAGAAGAAATGGAAGAGGAAGAATGATAACACATTTGTTACGAAGAAGATTGATTGATTCATATCTCTTCTTATCATTTTTTTGATGGAAGATTTTTGCAAAAAATAATATTTTTTCTTTATTTCTTTCTGCAGTCCAGGTGTTTTTGGCAATGAATGACAGAATGAATTTGAAGAAATGACAAGAATAACAAATATATTTGTAAATTCTTTTTACATAAAATTGAAGTAAATCTGAAAACAAAAAGATGATCGATGAGATTTAGAAATAAGATGAAAGAATGAGTGACAATATATTTAAATGCTTCTGGCTGCAATATGAAATGAGATGACAATATTAGGAAAACAAATAATCAATCAGCCAAGAGGAATGTAATTAGCCAAGTTGGTCAATTTCAGGATGCAAAATTTTTAAAAATGTTAAATTTTTTTTTGGAAAATGTTAAAGTGAGAGGTGAAAATGAAAAAATTGTTGATATCTTGATTTTAAATGGAAAATATTTAAATAAAAATAAGTTTACAACTTTTTTGATTAAATTTTGATTTTTTGTGATTAAATGCCATGTAGAGATGATGGATTATAAAGATGAAAAAATAAAACGACAAAATAAAACAATGCAGGAAGTGATATTTTGATTGATCGAGAAATATCACTAAGCATATTATTATGATCGAGAATGATTTTTCATTCTTTTCTTTTTTGCATATCATCTTTCTCGAAACTATCATGCATAGATTGCAGAAAATGTTTAGAAAGCAAAGCAATTATAAATTGCAATTGAATGTTTTTTTTTTTTTTTTTTTTTTTATAAGCTGTTATCAATTTTCATCTGATTTCAACAAATCTTATTATTCATCTTAGAAAAATTTCTTTCCCATTTTTGAAATAGCCATTTCGTCAAGCATATTATTGAAATGCTTCCGTATGCGGAAAGTAATTGCGGAAAGTGTGCGGAACATGAAATAAAATGATAATGTTTGAAAACATTATCTCTATGGTGATACTACAATTGTTGAAAATTTTACATTTTTTTCGAGAATGTCATTTGAGATCATTTTTCTTTCCTATATTTGATTCTTAATAAGATTTCACTCAAATAATTTTAATATTTTGACAGTTGAAAAGCTTTTAGTTGGAACAAAAAAAAAAAAATAATTTCTGAAATTTGTTTCAGACAGTTTTTCTTTTTTTCCATGCATTGCTTATAGAAGATATTAATTACAGCCAAAATTGATTATTTTTTAAGTTCAAAAAAAAAATGTTTCAACGAAAATGGATAAGTGATGGTGAGATAGTGCATATTTACATCTGATATAATATATTATCATAGATGTATAAGAAGTAAGTGCAATAAGTATATCTCTTACATTTCCGCTTTTGTTGCTCCAATAAATTCCCATAGGAAATAGATGGGCTAAGAAAATATTGCTCAAAGAAATATTTCCCTAATTTTCTCGTCTTTTCCATTTTCCTCATCCAGCAAATCTTATAAATAAATGTTAACAGTAGAGGAGAAGGAGAGGGAGAAGGAAGCGAAGAATATTTTCGTTTGTTTTTATCCTAAAAATAAATAAACCTTTAATCCATTCTTATAAACTTTCTCCTGCTTTTTTTCCTTTTGTGTCATGCAATAATTTAATTTAGTTCCATTTTGTTAAAGAAAATTATTGAACAGTAGTAGTAGAGTAATACTGACTATTTTTAATGCATTTCGAGAAATATCTTCCTCTCCCTCTCTCTCTCTCCCTCTCTCTCCCTCTCTCTCTATCTTTCTCTTTTCGTTTTTTTTTCACACCCGAAAAAAAATGATAACAAAAATGTTATGATCGACAATTTTACAAATTGTAAAAAGATATGATAAATTTGAAAAGAGGAAAGAAAATGATAATAATAAATAAAAGGCAGACAAAATGGAATTCTTTTCAATTGTTTTTTTTTTTTTTTTCATTTTATTTCTACTTTTTTTTTACTTTCACATTTTCTGAAAAATTTCATTTTTCATTGTTGAAAATATCTTTCAATTTAATAATAAATTAATTTTGCAAAGATAAGATGAATTAGCGTTTTTCTTTAAACAATAAATCTCTTTCAAATATAAAATAAAATATATTTTTATCAATTTTAGATGATAAAAAAGAAATTTTCTGCTTTATCATCAATTCATCCATTATTCAAAAATAAAAACGATTATGAATAAAAGATGAAACTAAGTATGCAGTATTCAGAAGATGTTATCAATTGAGAAAAAAGAGTGAATGAGATAAAAAGGAAATGAATCTGAATATTTCCTCTTAAACAGTATAATATATATGGTTCAAATCCTTATATAAATCCTACGGTATTTTTTTAAATAGGAAATGAAATAGTTTCACAATTTCCGATTAATTTAATTTCAGATATTTATAGCAATAAAATTTAGCATTAAAATAAACTGTAAAAAACAGAAAAGAGCTAAAATTAAGCTTTATTTTGAAGTTTCATTTAATTTAACCTATATTAAACAATTCAGTTCTTTATGCTATCAAGCATTAAGTGATTGATTCGAAATTAAAACTTCTCGAAATTGGAAATTTGCATCAAATTTAATTCCAATGTACTTATCATGATAGGCTAGAAAAACATCACATTTGCTTCTTTTTTTTTTGAGGCAAATATTTAAATACTAGCAATTTTATTCAGTTCCAATTTGAAAGATTTATTTTTCTTGTAAACATTTACTTAGAAATTATTTTTTTTTTTTTTTTGTTAGAATTGTTGAATGCAAAAATTGATTAAATGTGAAGTAACATTCATTTCGTTGCATAATTTTAGAAATATATCGCATAAAAAAAAGCGAAAAAAGAAAGACAAAAACAATAAGACACAAAGAAAGTGTAAGAAATATAAAATAAGAAAATTGAAAAATGAAAATAAGAATCATTCGTTAGGAAAAAATTAATTGAAAATCAACCAATAGATCGTTTTCTTTTATCATTGATAAAAAAAAGGAAGGAAAAAAAATTAATTAAAAATCGACTACCGGATTGTTTATTTGTTTTTTTTTCTTTTCCAAGACTTTTTATCATACTGATAAACAAAATTTTGATAAAATTTAATCCCATTTTAGATTAAATTATTTTGTCATATTTTACGAGTGAAAATTTGATTATTTAATTATCAATTAAACTGCTTATTTTAAAGATGTTATCAATGATCCTATCATCAAATAGGCTTTATCGGATTATATCATAGAATTAAGTACATAAAGAGTTATCGATTCCTACTATATTTATGTATTTTTTTGTTAAGCTCATTTCAAAATTATCAATTTCAATTTTTTTTTCAAACATTCTTTCCGTATAATCTGATGCATTTTGAAACAGTTTATTGCTCTCAAAAGCCAACTTGATGTCCTAAAAGTGTACTTTCATTTTTTCAAATTAAATATTCGAAAGATGGAATTTAGGAGTGCTCTGTGAAATTTAAAATCTTGAATAATTATATGTAAATGTAAGTCTTATAGAAATAATAATTTCTCAATACGAGATGATTAGGTCATCTAAAAGATTAGATTACGCCATAGCAAAAGATTCGTTTATAATATTGAACTGCTAGCAGGATAATTATTCATGACGAAATTTTATAAGCCTGATATAAAAATGAGAGTGATAACTATAGTAGTAGCAATATCGTAGTAATAAATAATAATGATAATAATATTATTATTATTATCACTATTAATTAATTTTGCGCAATTATTCAAATCACACTACAATATTATTACTTTAACTTCAATTCTTTACCTTATTTCTTCTCATTCATAGCTAACATACTTTTCAAATTCAAAATAATTTATTACACCCTTAACTGCTAAGTATTCCTTTGCAATATGAATACAAATATGTATAAAAGTTATAAAAGCTAGCAAAAGTTTTCTCAATTTTGCTAGAAAGGACATTAAGAAAAAAAGAGAGAGAAAAAGATAATTTTTAAATGAAAATAAAATAGTTTTGAGAAAAAGACGGATACGTTTGCACTAAATGAATTTAAAGTATGTTTTCTTTTTGTTGCTTTCAATAGATTTTTTGAAAATGTTTGATCGAGCAGAATAAGATATCTTTTAATACACGCATAATAAGAAATTTTACTACCGTATATGAATGAATTCATTTTAATAAGAGCTACCGAAAACCAATCTATGAGAATATTTAATTCGAAGAAAGAAATGAAATTGAGAGAAATCTTCGAAATAGCAAAAATTATCAGATGCTCTCAATCTTTATATCATCTTATCAATTATTTCACATTTCAAATTTTAATGCTTATTTTTAAAATGGCTCATAAAAGTTATTTAGCAATAATAAAATTTGAAAGCTAATAAAATAATCCTTTCACCAATAATCTAATCATTATAAATTTAATCGTGTTACTATTCAAATAAGTTTCAATAAAGTAATTATTTTCATTCATTTAATCACTATCGCCTTTTTCTACTTTCATTATATTGCTATCGACACGTGTTACGTAATATGACGTTATTATATTGCTACTGGGGTGTATTACGTAATGTGACATTATTATATATTGCTATGGATACGTGTTACGTAATATGACGTTATTATATTGCTACTGGGGTGTATTACGTAATGTGACATTATTATATATTGCTATGGATACGTGTTACGTAATATGACGTTATTATATTGCTACTGGGTGTATTACGTAATGTGACATTATTATATATTGCTATGGACACGTGTTACGTAATATGACGTTATTATATTGCTACTGGGGTGTATTACGTAATGTGACATTATTATATATTGCTATGGATACGTGTTACGTAATATGACGTTATTATATTGCTACTGGGGTGTATTACGTAATGTGACATTATTATATATTGCTATGGACACGTGTTACGTAATATGACGTTATTATATTGCTACTGGGTGTATTACGTAATGTGACATTGTTATATATTGCTATCGACACGTGTTACGTAATATGACGTTATTATATTGCTACTGGGGTGTATTACGTAATGTGACATTATTTATACATTGCTATGGAATACGTGTTACGTAATATGACGTTATTATATTGCTACTGGGGTGTATTACGTAATGTGACATTATTTATATATTGCTATGGATACGTGTTACGTAATATGACGTTATTATATTGCTACTGGTGTATTACGTAATGTGATGTTATTATCAATTATTCAAATTGTATAATTATAGCATTAAAAAAATAATAAAGGCAAATTAAAAATGATACCCGAGATGCGTGATAGTAAGAATGTTTGCATAAAAGTGAAGTGTATGCAACATGCAGCGTAATATTTGATGAATAATAAATGAATGTTTTCTATCGAAGAAATTATTTCAACTGTCAATAATTAAAATTTTATTTCATACATTTCAGAAAAAATCAAAAAAATTATTTCATACATTTAAAAAAAAAACCTAATTAATTGTAAACATAATGCTATCTTACTAAACAATAAACAATTTGTAAACATAAACAATAAACAAACAAGCAAACAAAAAGAAGAAATAGTAAACTAACCTTAGCATAGTATAATCGTGTCTCTTCAATTAACGATTCATTGAAATTCATACAAGTTGGCATAACTAATAACGTTGAAGATTGATGATTGCGATTGTTTGTAGTGTAATAATAATGATAGTAGTAATAGTAGTTGTTGTAGTTGTAGTAGGAATAGGAATAGAAATAGAAGGTAATTGCCAGGTTAATTAGTTAGCTAGTTAGCAAGCTGACTAATTGAATATTAAAAATGCTAATAACAATAATAGAAATAGTAATAGTAATAATAGCAGTAACACATCATCTTCATTATAAGTGATAGTATTCAATCAAATACGACAACAATAACAACAACAACAACAATAATAATAATAATAATAATAGCAATAATAGTAATGATAACAATAACAATAACTTAATACAGCAATGATAATTGATAAGTAGTAGTAGTAGCAATAGATTATTAGTAGTAGTAGCAGAAGAAAAACAAAGGATGAATAAAAAATATATATTTCGCTTCTTCTAAAATATATTCAATAATGAAATAAGCCTGAACAAATTCGTCATATACCTTTTATTTAAATTGCAAAAAAAAATTTTTTTTTTCTGATCTAAAATGGAATTCATTGTGCTAATTGTCATACAATTATTATATGTCACAATTGTTACAAATATTCAAATATTCGTATACTATCTTCTCATTTTTTCTTTTTTTCTCTGTCATCATCCATAGATTCGTAATATTTAAACGATAAAATGAAAAATTTCGATCATTTAAACGAAATCGTTGTTGTGAACTTCGTTGACACAGATCAATTGAATAATGTCAAAGAAAAAAAAAAATTTAGCTCTCTTGTCTAGAAGAAAAAGGGCTAAATCTCTCTTGAAATATTTCTTATCATTGCTTAACGATTAACTTATGAAAATTAAATTTTTAAAAATTGGACAATTTTTTTCAAGTTCTGTTTTAATTTTTAATACCTAAAAATTTGGTAATCATTAAACAGGAAAGATCATCATGATCAAAGAGGTGGAAAAAGAAAATGAAGATGAAGTTTTGAGTATGGAAGTGAAAAAAGAATAGAAGAAGAAGTTGGTTTAATAAATTTTTAAGACTGAAATGTAAAAATAGTTTGCTAGTCTGAAAAATCTTCAATTATATCCGTAACTGCTTAAAATTGAAAAAAAAGACAAAAGAAGTTTGAATGGGGAAAAGTTCAAAAGTAATCGACAAATAATTACAGTTATTATTTGATTATGATATCATATGACCATTATCATCAAACTGCTACTAATAAATTCTTTCAGAATGAGATATTTCTTCTTAAACTCTCATCCATTTTACTAATAATAATAATCGTCATCATCACAATCAGTATCATCATCATCATCATCATCATCACCATCATATCATCACCATCATATCATTATCATCATCATCATCATATCATTATCATCACCATCATCGTCATCAATCATCAATCATCATCATCATCATCACCATCATCAATTATCACACATTATTTATATTCTTATTCCTGCCGCTTGTCCAACCTACTGCATTTTAAAGAAATGTTACAACAATGCATTCATTTTTACCATGGATTCGCTCCGCCTTCTGAAGCAATTAATTAAAAGCAGCAGTAAAAATTGAGGATAAACAGGAATGCGGATATTTATAATAATGACAAAAATAACAACAACAACAACAACAACAACAAAAGTGATGATAATGATGATGACGATGACGATGACGATGATGATGATGACGATGATAATGATGATGATGATGACGACGATGATAATGATGACAATGATACGATGAATAACATCATGATGAATTTTTCTTGAGCTAAAGTTGATGATATGACACGCACGAGAGCTATTTACGCACCTGCTTAAGAGGCAATACTTTACTTAACTGCCTTTCCTTCATTTCATCACGATATGTCTGAAGAAAAGAAAAGGTATATTAGCCAATACTTCTTTTTGCATCAATAAATCTCATCTGATCAGTACACTATGTTTGATCGATCTCGAGATTGTTTTCAATTTATAATTTATTAATCTTGGGACAAGAATTTTTTTCGAGAATTATATTATTATGACAGAGCAATATATGTATATAAAGAGGACAATATTGCAAAAAGGAATTTGCTTATTTTTAATTAATTCTATCATGGATTATAAAAATGTTTGATCGATTGATCGATTTTTTTTTATCTTTACATTTTATTTATTTATCATTGATATCAGCATCAATCAATCAATCAATTAATCATTTGAAAAAATTATAAAATTTGAAAATGTACAAATATTACAAAAGGGATATTTCTAGTTAAGAGATAAATAAATAAAAGATAAGAATAGGCAATTATCAGCCGTATGATTTCAAAAAATTCTTCCAATTAGTTTTACATAATATTTTCATATAAATATTACATACCGACTCCAAACTTTTACTTATAAGTTTCCCACCCAGAACAATAGCAATTGAAATATTTTAGTATTATTTATTTTAAATTCTCTCGAGAGAAAAAGATTAAATATTTTTAGTTTTTAACTTATAATTGCTTATCTTTAAAATACATTATTCAGTAATAATCTAAGTGAGAAAATTTTAATATAGATGGTGATTTCATTTATGCAACAATAATGCAGTTCAATTCACTGATTGCATTCAAAGATTCAACCAGTATTTTATCATTCCAAAGATTTAACAAAAATTCGTTGAGACTCAGAATCCCAAAGGTTTAATATTAGAATTTTATTGATAAGGAAGTGCAATTGAAATAATTAAATTTCCAGCTTAATTCGAGAGTGCTTATATTGGATATATTTGAGACAAGAAGGCTAATTAAATATAAAAAATTAATAGCAACTAACTTCCAAATCCCCATCCATTTTTTGTTTTTTTTTTTTTTGGGGGGATATTTCCTCATTAAATGAAGCCCAGAAACTATTCCATTTGTTAAAAGGAATAAATGGTTTAAAGTAAGGTAAAAATATAAGCAGCTATATCACTAAGGAATGATATTACTTTTATTAGAGCCTTATAAGATGAGTCTTATTCTTTGCTCATCAATTTATCTGCAAATGAGATAAGCTATTTATTGGATAGGTTCATGATGCCAAGTTACCTAACATAAAAATGATTGATGTTTGACATACCATTTAATTAAGGCCAATTAAAGTAAGGCGAAATAAACTGAGTCAATATAAATCAATTTAACCTATAAATTGCTAAAATTTGAAGTAAATAAAAAAATATGTCATAGATTGAACCAAATAAATTATATTAAAGAATCGAAATGAAAATAGATTAAATTGGTATTAGTATTAAATCAAATAAAATTTAGAATCAAATTAAAGTTGAGCAAGCCAATTTAAAATAAAAATATGAATTAAAATGAATTTAAAACTAAATAGGTGAAAAAAAAGGTCCTATTTGAAAAATTAAAATAATTACATTCGTAGAACATGGAATTAAATTAAAATTAACAGAAAATAAGCATAAAGCATTAGATCCTTCAATTAAATTTGTCCGTATTTGGCCATATTCAATTGTTTATAACATGAAAAACTCGTATTCGAGAAATCAAATTACTCTAGAAATCGTTAATCAACTTTGGTTCAGCTATATTATTTCGTTCAATTTTTTTTTTACGAGAATCTTTGATAATAAATAAAAAAACTCTTTCCTACTTATATAGCTAAGTTTATTTTTTTTACTCGATTCATTTCTTTCAATGATCGTTTGAACAATTTTTGATATAATTTGAAAACCCGGAATATCATATCTTATCATTGCGATAATTTAAATTATAATGAATTATGTTACAATTATAAGAAATAAAACTTGGCTCAAAGAATGTTCAGAATGTTGCATCAACAATGAAAATGTTGCAAGGAATAAAATTTAAAAAACTTTTTCTCCCCTGGTGTTTGATCAAAAGAATGCCGTCAAAATAAATTGAATATTTGCTAGCCAGAAGAAATAACTAGCAAATAGATTGAGGCAACAGACTGAATGTGATTTTAATTTCTGGAAGTGCTTTATTCCCTAATGACAATAAATTTCTAACTAAAATGAAAATTCAAAAATCAATCAATCACAATGTTTTCATATCTCTTAATCATCGTTTATCAGCAATTCATGCAATACTTTTTAATTTTATTATGTAACGATTGATTGGAAATTCAAAGGAATATTTGGAGACAATAATATCATTCAGTAGACATCAAATGGCTTCATTATTTATAAGTAATTGAAACAGTTACACCTGTAATATTTGTCCTAGTAACAGTAAGAATAATAAAATATTTTGTTTTCATATTGTGATAACAGTAAAAAGTTTGAAAAAAGGTTTGATAAATCATTTCAGCAAAACATCTTCAACTGTCATTTTTAATTTGTCAAAAAAATTCCGACTATGCATGAAATTTTGTTTTATTTTTTTAGCAAATATTATCAATAAATTTTGAAATTATTTTTTAAACTTTCAAAAATTGATGATTGATTGTTTAAAAAGTGTAAATTCAAGACAATCCAATGTTCACGTGATTTACGTGGTTTTCATTTTTATCAATACCTAAATACATTATTTTACATTGTGCTATTGTAAATTAATTTTTCCTTCTCAATTTTATAATTTATTTTGTACGGTAACATTACCATACTTTTTCTTTCATTATTTCGTTAATATACATTATGCAAAAGAAAAAAAAAAACACCTAATCTTTGACCAAATATAGGTTTTTTTGGCTTTTTGGTACCAAATATAAAAATTTAATTATTTATAAATGACACAAAGCATTTCAGGTTTATCACAATCTTTTTTTTATTTTCTTTACTTCAATTTGCTTCAATTTTATCCTTTTCAATTGAAATTAGCTTAGTGCAATCAATTTAATTCAGTTGTTTTATTTCATTTTCAAATTTAGCATAATTTATTTCATTTTTTTTGAACAAAGCTTGCATTTAGGCTTAATTTAATTTGTCTGTAGCAATGATTTCAGATTCAAAAATAAAAGAAAAATTCAATGCGATTTAATTCGCTTTAAATTCAAAAAAAAAAAAATTTTTATTTTCAATCTGACTTATCGAAAAGAGTACTTATGTGTTTTTTCTCTCTCTCTCTTTTCTAGTTTTAATCTCTTTTTTGTTTTGTTTTCGTTTGATATCTAATTTTATATATTTTCAACTATTTTAGTTCAAAAATAATCGATTTAGTTAATTACAGTTGCCTGATTCATTTCCTTGTTGTATCCATGGTTTCCTATTTGGCTTAAATAAAATGGACATTTATAATTTTGTTGCATTAAAATTTCCTTGACTTTATTTTCTATCAGATAATTATACTTCTGTTGTTACTGTTGTTGTTGTTGTTATTGTTATTATTGTTGTTGTTGTTGTTGTTGTTATTGTTATTATTATTATTATTATTATTATTATTATTATTATTATTATTATTATTATTATTATTATTATTATATTATTATTACTATTGTCATTCAGATTAACCATTAATGATGATTATAATAAAAACATAAGATTTACAACAATAACAATAACATGATAATATAGTAGCATAATATAACAATTAAATCATTATTTTATTTAATGATCGTTTCTTTTTTTTCAAAATTTAATATTTCAAATGTTAATTAAACTAATCTAAAACGACAATTTCTTGAAATTTTTTGATTGCAATATAGCAATTTAAAGTTGAAGTAAATAAATGTAAAGATTACACAACAAAATAAATGTATCCAATTATATAATCAATTTTATCAGTTAGCTTTTATTTTGTTTTATTACACCTTTATCTACAGGCAATGCTTCAATTAAGACAAAAAAAAAATCGAACTAGTCTAATCAATTAAAACTTTTATCTTCAAATATATTGAGTTAATTGATGTTTTAAAAAAATGCATATATATTTAAGCGTATTTTTGAAGCAAAAAATTTTTCGAAATCGATAGTAACAGAAAAATAATGCTGAAAAAAATTTTTTTTTTCATTTAATAAATTCGATTACGATTGTTCACTTACGTAATTGTTTACGGATGATAAGCAAAGCATGATGACTATTCGACCAGCTAACTAGTTCATATTGATGGAAGATTTTTTTAATTCTAACAACCTCAAAAAAGCCATATATATTAATAACGAAATATCAGCAAATAATTCTAGATCTTTGCTATATATATATATATATATATATATAGATGTAATAAACCTAAATCTTAGCTATATATATATATACATACATATTGCAGATTTCTATCAATGCTTTATTATTGTTATTATTATTATTATGATTATCATGATTTCTTGTCTGTTTATTATCATTATTACACTCATTATTACACTCAAAAGGATGTTAGCAAATGAATGCAATTATCAGTCGTCTCATTATTTTGAAGATTTTGTTTGTCAAAACTTTTACGATTCACTCATCTTTAAACAATCTAATTCATAATTCAGAATGCCATGAAAAAAATATTGATAGTGATAATGGCTGAAGCATATTTTCCTTTTTTAAATGAAATTTTAAGTTTAAGCTAATTTTTTCAGTTTTTATCTCCGTTTTTGTTATCAATGAAATTATCTGTTATTTATTTTTCTTAAATTATAATCCTTTCTTGAGTAGTAACACTTATGATAAAGTTTGACAGTCTGATCAATTCTCATCAATCGATCGTTAAGAAATGATCTTTTAATCTACTTCATTTGAATTTGGCTAATCATAATATTAATCAATGTTAGTGCGAGTGAAATTAACAAAAAATAAAGGTAGAAGCAAAAGGTCAAAAAAGGGTTGCTTATCTCATATTTTTCAATAAATACTCCTCTCTTAAATACACATAAATAATTCGATAACACATCTCGATGTTCGAATAAATTTTTTAAAAAATATTCATACTAGCATCTTTAACAGAATCTATTGCATATTTTATTGCATGAAAGATCAAAAGATGTTCGAAATTCTAAAATCGAAATTTCAAAAAAGAAAAATCTTAGAGAATATGCATCATCCCATTAATTTGCTCGATTAACATCATCGGATAGCAGCAGCATTATGTAAATATAGCAAATAGTAATTTGATATTCTGAAATAACTAATGGTTGCAATTTTAGTAGTTTCTTTTCTTTTTTTATCTTCATGATTTCAAACATCATCATTAAATTACTTATTTATGTGGAGTATGCATTCGAGAAAAGGAAAAAAAGATGCTGCATGATAGCCTAAGGGATATATTCAAAAAGTTTAATTTTGAATTCATTTGAAAGAAATAATGAGAATATGAATAATCAGCTAACAATTATTATTCTACTGCTGCAAAATCATTATTAGCATAATTTGCAAGATACTTCAAAATTGGATGGATCATCATCCTTCATCCCTTGCATCCTTAATCTAGTATATGAATTTAAGAATTTGTTAGTCAATATATCGTCCGTTTATTATACTACTACTACTACTACTACTATCATTATTATTATTATTATTATTATTATTAATGATTACAATCATTAATGATTACAATTATTATTATTATTATTATTATTATTATTATTAATTATTAATTATTATTATTATTATTATTATTATTATTATTATTATTATATTATTATTATTATTATTAATATTATTAATTATTTACTATTATTTTTATTATTATTATTATTAATGATTACAATCACAGTATTATTACCATTATTATCAGCTATTGATAAAATAAGCATATTGGATAATTACTGATGATATCTCTCCTATTTTGATAATAACATTTGATATTTCGATATAATACACATTCTTCATAGTGCTAAAAAAATCTTTCTTAGCTTCAAATTATTTTTATATTCAACAAAAATAAAGTTTTAACGAATATTGCCGAAAAATTAGCTATCTAAGGTTTGTTAATTGTTTATTGACGAATCGAATTTAAACGATCGATTGAAACTTGTGTAAGAAAAGATAATAAATATTATGATAATATATTTTCAAAATTATTCAATCTCATGAAATCTATAGATCAATATGTGTATTTTACATATGTACAGATATATTATGTCGAAAAGTAAATATGTTTTAGTGTTAATTTTAATGATTTAGTCATTTTAAAAATTTTGGCATGAAAGTTTTGTAACATTATGATTAAATGATATATCCAAAAATTACCCTTTAATTAGACTAAGCAAAAAGAAAATTGTGCTTGAAATCAGTTTATCGTTATCAGCATGGCCGAGAATGATTTTCAAATATATATTTAAGATGATTAGCACTATCCTAGCTGAATTTCATGAAAAGTATTTATGATGATGATATGATCAGATGATATATCGAAAGCTATTTTAATTAAGTTAAGGAAGTGAAAATTGCTGTTTACGATCAGTTACCTCATCAACATGATAGAGAGTAATTTTCAAACATATATTTAAAATGATTAATACATTCCTATGAAAGTCATTTGTGATTACAAGCAAGAGGCAAATGGTACTTTAATGGAAATAATACAACTTTATCAAGAAAATATATCAATAGAATCAATAATATATTAATATCGTCAATTTGAAGAAACGATGCGTTAAAATGAATTCATGGGAAGAGATTGATATTGACTGTAACATTGAAAATTCATTCAATTTTTGCCTTCATCCAAGATTAAAGCATTGAAGAATTTCATCTTATCGAGAACGAAATAAAACTTTTATTCGCACTATTCTTAGTTTTCTGAATGCTCTTGCAAAATTCCCTTAGCTATTGAAAAAATAGGACATCAACCAATAAAAGCCACTGCTTTTTTTTCTGTATCTTTTGGAAATTGAAAATGCAAACTATAAATTTAAAGCATTATTTCTTTTATCTTTACCGTAGCCTAATACTTCATAAATTTCAATCTGCAAAAAATTACTTAAACATTTTTCCTGTTCACTCATGCGTAAACATAGCTTTTTTCAACTTCGTTTTATTTATCAAGTTCTTCCCTTCTGCAGCTTAGCATTATTTAGAGAAACATCCACATATACTGTTATCCGCGTCCCCGAGATTTCTGATCCCACTTGACATTCGACATTTTTGTATATATTTAGTAGCTAATCAAATGTCATAAATTAATATTCGAAGATTTTAATTTAAAATTCATGGAAATAATTTTAAATGATATTTAAAAAAATTACCATTTTTCACTTCTAATTTGACGTCATAAATGACATTTGCATAAAAAAAGAGATGAAAATTGTTTCCTGCAACAAAAAATATTCTCCTTCTCCAACATATACATCCCTTTATTTAATTGTAGCAAATGAAATAATGACATCTTTAAATATATTCAAATAAATATTTATTACACAAATAAATCGACTTGAAATAAGAAGAAATAAATATTACATGCTACCGCTAAATGAAATTTTAAAACTGAAATTTCAAGAAATGAAAACTTCTATTTATAATCCACAATGCTGCGATAACCACTACTTCACTACTTTCATCACAAGTGAATTTTCACATCTACTTTCGAGAAAGTAACCTCGTTATGAATATACACATTAAGAAAGGTCATTGCAAATAAGTATTAACCACGGGAAAGATAACAGAAAGGTAACTAAAGTCCTGTTAGGAAATAAGCAAAAATTCCATGCATATCAATATGCTCTTTAGTTCAGCATATCATTCAACTTTAACTTAACTATAAATAAATTCGGAAATCTTTGTCTAAAAAATAAACCAAAAGTAAATCAAATATAATTGCACAGGAGCTCACGAATTAATTCGAGATATATTCTATACTAACTTCGAGGAGAAATAACAAATATTTATTAGATTAAAAAGATGAATCAAAAATGTAACAAAAGCACTCTACACTCATTCATTAACCATATAATTAAATAAACTATTCGATTATAACCATGCATTTTCATATGAAAAATTGCTGATATATTTTTATATACCCAAACGCAGATTACAATGTTTTCAGTTCAGTTCAGTATCAACTTTTTTTGATTTTGCTAATGATATATCTTGATTATCGTTGGTATTTTTATCAGTAACATATCCTTCAACCTCTTCCATTAAATGCTTCCGTTTCTTCCTCCGTACCGGTTCCTTGGTTCGAAATCCAGCCGGCAAAGTCTGTTGCTCCTTATCATTATCATGATCAGAATCACTATCACTTATCACCATGCGACTAGGTGGATCTTCTTTCAGAGTAGTGATATCTATAACTATTTCGGGTTTCTTCGTTTTAGTCTGCAACTTCATTTCATTTAACTAATTACTTTGTCAAAAATACTAACAGTTTTTCCGTCGCATTTATCCACCAAATGCTTAATTAGTAAAAATTATAGTCTAACTTACCATACAGAAGTTTTGATGAGTATATGAATTTGTAATGCTTAAGCAAGGAAATTATACGATACTTACTTCCGATTCGTCATCCAAATCCGTAGACGAACAACTGGATGAGGATGCATCGCTCTCATCTTCTACAGCAATTATTTTGATATCGCACTCTCCGGAACTGTTTAAATTAGTGTTTGCGGTTGCAATTTCAGGCAAAAATTTTCGCAATCTACTTAACAAGGCTGTAGGCTTTTCTGGTTGTTTGATATCCAAAATTTTCTTCAAATCCATTAAAAAACTATTTCCTGAAACGAAGATTTTTACTGAAAAAATTATAAGTGATTTTCCTGGGTATTAATTGAGAACAGATTAATTTTTCAGCATCACTTAAAAAAAAAACCATAAATGAAGGCTATAACTTTCAATTCAATTTAGTATATTATGGTTTGTTCGTAGAATAGAACAGATATAATTTATCAGTTTTATTTTCCTTTTTTCTTTTCATTTCAAAAAAAATTAAATCTAAAAATTCTTAATATTAAATATCTCAAAAACCGCCCCTATTATTTAGAAATGGAAAGTTTAATTGAAGATGCGGAAACCATTCCCATTCTTTATTGAATGGTTTCCGGAATACAACGAAATCAAACCGGAACTACCACAAACATCCGTTTCATCCTTTACGAAAGACTTAAAAACACATCCTTCATGCAGACCTTAATTCAACAACCATTTCCTCTGATCGAATGTAATCGAAAATCTTAGAATAAGTAATTATAAAATATGTTACAAAATGAAGAGATGGAGAGATATAGATTTGTCAGGGATTATAAAAATAGTATGCATATTGGTTATAATAAGAAGTGATTAAGTCATTGAAAATAGTGAGATCAACTTAAGAAAAAAAGATGATGCAGATAAAAGGCATATGAAATAATCCCTTATATTCGTTTAAAACTATTAAAAATTCGGCATAGTGTCGAGTAGCAAAATAAATGCTGAATTGTATGTTACAATGATTAGGATTACTAGGCAAATAGTTTTCCCATGTGAAATTTGCAAATTATGAGAATTTATTAGGTGTGGGTGTGTACCATTTTTCTGATTTTGTTTTTATCTTGGATTAAAGATATAATATAAGCTAATTAGTTAACCACTTCTACTTTATCTAAGCTAAAGATGAGCATTGTAAAATTAAATGATTATCCGAGTTTTAAGTACCAAAAGCAATTTCACAGTGGATTTGGCTTAGGAACTGTTAGTTATTATGTCGTTTAGAAAATTTTGCGAAACAGATAAGACTTTTTAAATAAAGAATATAAATGAATCGTCATCATGAGTTTACATTGGTCACTAGGAATTAATCATCAAAATTGAAAATTTTATTCTTAAAATCTCAGTGTCAGCCATTTTATTCTTGTTCCGCATTTCAGTCATATCAGAAGGATAAAAAAGCTCGACAGGTGTATTCCTTATAAATCGTCCTAAATTAATAATAAATCAGTTTGAAATATGTCATTCTCTCACATTTTAATTAACAGTCATTGTTACTGAACATTGATATGCAACGAGAAAGGAGTTATATATTATGTTGATGGCTTCAGATAGATAAATAGATAAGAAGTTCGAAGTTTATTTCCAAAGCCGAGATTTTATCTGCTTTCTGAATGCACTCATTCTGTATATCTTATTATCACATTGTTCTTGTCAGCTATTCGATATATATGTGAATATGATTTTTATTTGTATAGTTTATGTAATAATGATTCATATTAGCTATAATTCGAAATAACGGTTTGAATATATTAGATCAGTTTTCAGGCAAAATAAAACAGAACATTCGATGAAGATTCCCTTTCCAGTTCTCCAATAAATATACTCTCGGTAGTAGAATTAAGAGTGATATTTAATCAAGCATGCTTCGATCGCTAAATAAATGGCAAAAATTGGTTATATCATCTCGAAATTTATCATTCACTGCGAATAATTTGGAAAGTTCACTGAAAGAATTACCGCCGAGTACAGTGGATGAAATCGGAATACCGTATGCTATCAAAGTAAGTTTTTTTTCTTTTACGTTCATAAAATTTTATTAGTAGCATGGTAGAGCAAAAGCCGATAAGACTGATAGAATTACGAGTTAATTTATTTTTTCACTGCGAAAAAAAAAAACAAAAATAGCGTGCAGTTGATAATTGGATTATTGGGTACGATTTATTTGTTTATGTATTTGTAGGAGTGCTTTCTTTGTTTCCGGCAATTATTAGTGCAAACAATTATACATTTGGTTCTGTATGTTGTTTTTTTCTTTTGTTCAAAGAAATGATAATTTTAGCGCAGTCCAACTGATTTGCTTCGTGCATTAGCTGATACAGTTGGTATCGATCCGACAGCTCCTCATTTTTCTCTTATCGATGATCCACTCACGATTCCTACAGATTCACAGCGCAATTTATATTTTGTTGCCAAGGTATGATACATTTTAGGGGTTTTCTTTGTTTTAAATTTCAATTAAAGTGTAATATGTTTATTTTTACTGTATTCCAACAGAAATGAATTGATGTTTGAGGAATTCTTTATCGTTAAGCAAACATGTTTTTCCTTTGTTTCTTTTTTATATCGACAGATGCACTACTAAATATATCAAAGTTAATGATTCAAAGCAAAGCAAGTGACTTCATCACTTGAACGAAAATTAATCTAAATATGTAAGTTAGGATATCTGTAGGAAATGGGACGTCGTGCAGCTCAGCAGCTTGCCCAAGAATGGCCAACATTATTCATGTATGATACGGATTTACCACGTATTCAAGCTTATAGACCGCAAAAACCACCTGATCCTTCTGAGCTTGCGCCCACTGTTGAAAATTTGCAAAAATTAATTGCAATGAAGGAAATCGTCCGTGCGAATCAGTTATATGATAAATTGGCTACTGAAAATATAGCAATACCTCGAGAAGTATTGGTCAGTTATCTTTTAATTATTCGATTTTCAAATAATTTATTTTATAAATATTGAATGTTGAAAAATAAGTCATTTGAGTTATCGATATTTTTGCGTGCTAAAAAAAATCTGAAAAGGAATAATTCGATGACTGGCAGTATCAACCTTTTTCGCTTAATTGATATGAGACTATGTCCAGTATGTAGTTATGCTCATTTGATTTGTATTATTACACTGAGAGAATGACTAGAAAATTCACAAAAAAGTCCATAAGTGTTTAAAACTATTTTTAGATTTCTTTTTTTTTCTATTTTTGTGTTTTTGAAATTTCGAAATTGTTTAAGATAGATTTATTTCGTTTATTGGTTTACTATAACGGTAAATCAATTCCAACGGCTGAAATACCATGGCATGGATGGAGAAATTATGGTTGTAAAATAGAACAAGAACCAGAAGTATGGGATAGTGTAAGTTTTTTAGAAATTTCGTTAGAATTTGATGGAATATGAAAAAAGGCCTGTTATTTTAAAAGTTAAGATATGGTATTCTAGTTAAATAATAAATATAATGATGTATCGCATTTGTTGATGTCGTTATTATTTTCCATCACTAATATTTATATTATCAACTTTCTTTATTTGATTTGTACTTTAACTTTCTGTTTTTTGTTCTTTCGTTTAAATTATACACCGTAAGTACACATGTTTTTTTTTTTTTTTTTTAATTATACACATTTAAATTATACACATGTTGATCTGTTTTTGAAGTAGGACAGAACTTGCTTTTTGATTAATGAAAATCAATATTTTCAACTACTGAAACTTCATTGAATTCAATGGAAATATATACTAATAAAATATAGTGAATCTATTTCGAATGATTGGTAATCGATCACATTTGTAAAGGAAATGGAAACTTTATTAAAAAATATATTGTCCTGAAATAATTGAATTATCTTAATGATCAAAACATAAAAAGCTTCAATACGATTATTTCTCATTCCTTAAATTAAATGTGCGAATTTTTCGTGGAGGAAAAAATAATGTGAATTATTTAATTAATAATTGATCTCATCAGGGAGGTGCAGCTGATCTTTTATTCGAAGAGCTTGAGAAAGATGAAGAGATTTATTCCTTAATGATAGCTGGATTGTGTAAATATTCTAATGCTGAATGCGCTATACGTGCACTGGAGCTTTATAAGGTATGAATTTCCAATTTAAGTTTCAGTTTCTCCAATGATTATATTTGAATTTTTAAAACTTTAATATTTAAGGAAATGTGTGCGAAAGATTTTGTTCCAACTGTTGAAGCATATTATGGTCTGATTAAAACAGCGAGGACTTGGCAAGAAGCGATATTTTATTTGAAAGATATGGCACAAAAGAGTATTAAACCAAATATTCGGATTTTTAATGCTTTAATCGAAAAATCTATCTCAGTGGTGAGAGGAATTGTTTTATATTTCGAATTTTTTTCCTTAATATATTCCCTATCCATTTATATGATTTACTCATCATATTTTTAATTAGATTATTTAATCGATGTGATCAAACTTCTTATTTCGCACTTTGATTATTAAATATTTTAAAGAAAGAGTTTGCAGCAACTTCGTGATCAATTCAGTGTAGCAGTTAAAATATTGAATGAAGCAACAGTCGTAGGATGTAAGCCAAGTTTGCATACATACTCATTAATGATGAAAAGTTGTTTAAGTCAGAAGAATACGAACAAGGTAGAGTGCTATTAAAATATTTATTAGTGCAAATTTTTTTCGAACTTGGCAATATTCATAATGTTTTTGTTTCCCTTAATTTAATTTTTTTTTTTGAAAGATTTTTTAGTGAATATTTTCTTGCAGTCCGTCTCCTTAGCACATCTGTTGCACATTTTGAAAGAACTTGAACGAAATGAAGCAATTGAATTGTTGGAAAAAGGTGATGAAGAATTTTTCATTAGTGCAATGGATTTTGCATGCCAAACAAGAAATATTGTAGTTGCGGAGAGAATACTAAATCTTTATCGTGCACCAAATAACCATGTTCGTTTACCTGCTTTTTTGGGAGAAGCGGAGTATGTTTTATTCACTTATTCATTCATTTCTAATCTTTTTTTGCATTCAATAAATTAATTTTAATTCTTAGTTAGTTCTTTTTTGACGTAATTTATGTCAACGACAGCAGACTGTTATGATTAAAAGTAACCTGCCAATATTTTTGATTAAGTATTTCGAATAATATTCACAGAAGGACCGTTATTAAGTTATGCTTTTTTATCAAGAAGTGAAACAACTGGTTAATATTCCAAATTAAATGTCACTTGATTTTTCTTTTTCAAGATTCTATGGATTATATTTACGCATCGTGATTAACCAATTATCTCTCGAAGAGGTTGAAAAACATTATATGTCACTGGTCCCACGAGCTGTTCCACTGTCCAGTAATTTGGCGTTGATTATGCTTCGAAGATTGCAGGTTTATGCAATTATTTTTATTACAACTAACAAATTTTTCAGTTTTATCAGCTTATCAAATTTTTTGTTTTGACAATCATTCAGTCTTTTAATTCCCCCACCGAAAATTAAAGACAAATTTCTGTAGAAAATTTTTTCATTTTTATATGCAGTATTCAGTGAATTAAGGAAATTGTATTCAGACCGAAAAAAATGTGCCGTGGTTATTTTCTCGCCGATTGATTGAAGATTTTATTACAAGTCGACATATTTTACGGTCTCATTTAAATCATCAATTACGTTCTTATCTGCTTAATATGGATTTAAAGGTCTTTTTTTTTCATTTAGTATTTTCGATCTGGTTCATGGATTATTCTTTGGCTCAAGTTATGCAGTTGATTTTGCTAGTATTTCCTTGGACTAATGATTAAATAGTACTGAAAATTTCAACCCATCTGAAATTATATTTCCTGACTTTAGAAACAATTGTAAATTTAAAATTTCAGCTTTGGGATTATTTCGGGGATATATGTTACGATAACAGATTATTGTGGCAAATCTGTCTTATGTTTTTTTTTTTCAGAAAATGACCGTGGAACAGAGAGAAGAGCTTCGCGATTTAGTTATCAAAATTGTGGATATTTTTGTGGAAGTGAGCCGGTTTTCAGAATTAAAGCACTTGCAGAAGATTCAAAAGAAATTGGAATCTGATTTTGTAGGTTATGCTTTTTAAGATAGAAGGAGGATGATTTAAATTTTAATTCCGACTTTGAAAGTTGAAGTGCTAATTTGTATTTGATATTGTTTCTTGCCATTTAATTCTGCTAGCGATCAGAATGCCAGTTTGCGAGACATTATGCATAATTAATATTTAAGATTTTCCTCCGATGTATTTATTTATACTAGGTAGCAGAGATGTCGTTGATGATGATAAAGTTGGATGAAGAAGAACGTGGATGGAAATTCTTATCTTTATTGTTAGATGAAGAAGCGAAGCAAGGTGAAACTGCTACAATTAGCAATGAAAGTATGTTGTTCATTTTTAAAAATTCATTGATTAACGAATAAAATTCATCCAAGATTACAAAATTTACTTGAAAATTTTACTGATTTTAGTAAGAAATTTTTTGTTTCAGGATCTCCAAATTATGAAATTTTGAATTTATTGATGCAGGAAGCATTAAATGAAGGCAATTGGTATAATGCAAGCTGTTGTTTGCAAATTATGGCATTATATTCATTGTCGGAGAATTTGAAATTGGAAGTGGATCGTATTAATAAACATTGCAAATTAACGTCAATACAAAGAAAGGTTTTAGACAATTTTGTCGATGTGAGGAGTTAAAAAAAACAATAGCATATATTAATTGCTTTTTTGATTTTGCTTATATCATCAAATTTCTATAACTCACTACTGGAGTGTCCAATTATGTAACTGCATAACCATAATTGCATATCTCACTCATGTAGAAATCAGGTTCTTCGATAAGCCTATAATATCCATTGCTAGGATGGTTTCATTTAATCAACTGCTGATTGAATTATTGTTAGCTGTGATACTAATAAAAGCGGTAATTTAATATCAAATTCAACTTAGTCTGATAAAAATACTAGTGGTCATAATAATTATGGATAATGATTAGTAGTAATCGTTATTTTATCATATTTTTAATTTCTTGATAAGATCTTGTGTAAATTAGGTTAATTACTGATATATGATATTTTAGACCATATGTCAGTAATTAATGACATTTGTTTCATATTTGAATATTATTATTGGCACCTAATTTATTATGGATGAAATTAAAATAAAAATGGTTTAAATCAAGGAGATTCTGAACCTTTTTAGCAGTTCAAAGCTTTTTGCTATTATGATCAATTATCATTTTGCTCAAAAATAAAATTTCTCTTGGCATAGTAAGTGCTAAAAGTTATTGGTTTTTAATTTTGCAGTATTCATGCTCAATAACAGTTAAGAGAATTGGGATTGTTTAAAATTATTCAAGTAGTGTGATGCTATCAGTATTATTATGATATGATAGAGATATACTAATTCGTCTTTGCCTGCCTACAAATTGTAGTTGATAATTTGCTATATCTGTTTTTATTCCCATCGATATACGTCCATTTTTGTAGATAATTCGTGAAATATTCTTCATTTAATTTTCTTTTATGTTGAAAACATTTTTTAATGATGTTAATTGACCGAACAATTCTGTTTATGTTAATAAGAAAAAGTTGAAAGATATGAATAATTTTCATTGATAGCATCATTAGATTCTTTTTTTTTTCGTACTCTGTAAATATTTCTGAAGTTTAAACAAAAAGAATGAAAAATGCTAAAAAAGTATGCGTAGTGTGTGACCTTTCATAATAATATTAGCTTTCCTGAATTTACTCCACTTTTAATATTTCCTTTGTCTCTGTTGATCTTTGACTTTATTTCCATTTATCATAATTTTGTATTTTAAAAATACATTAGATGAAATCATTCACGTGCCCAACCTTTTGGACAATATTCTATTTGAGAAGCAGTTTATTTGTTAATAAAAAATAGCAGTGGGATTCGAGATTATGAGAATAATATTACATGTTAGCTTATAGATGACTAGCAGTATTTTATTCAAGAATAACTGCGTAAATTTTTATTTATTTGGACATGCTTTATATTTTTGATTGCTTGGTAAAAGTAGATAAATCATTGCACACGTAAATGACGTGAATTTTTACAGCAGAAAAGTATTGCCAGTACCAAATTTCATTAAATTTTAGCTATCAATGTTAACGCTCAACTTTTTTTTTGGCTATATTAAGTGATTAATTGATAAATATTAGCTACACTATTGTCTTCCATTTGAAAATTTTCTTTTTCGATTCATTATGTTTTTTCCTTCCTTCTATGTTTGTAACTTTTTTCTTTTTCAATTAGCAATAAGACAATAACTACATCATCTTGAAAAATAAAAAAATTTATTTTAAAAAATTCCACAAAATTCCTTCCATCTATTTAATACTATGGTTTTTGACAATATTAAATAAGACAGTTCATTAAAATGTTTGAGAAATCAAATTATCTAATTATTTTTCTTCTAAATTGTATGTATCAAAATGATTCTCAATTGACATAAATCGTTGGGAAGAGAAGGATTCATACAAAATTACTTTTATCATTATTAATTATTATTTGTGCTATGCAAATACTATATTCAACGATTGAAATATGCAATATATATCTCTTTGAAAATATGATAATGAAGTGATACTGATATGAATGATAATTTGCATCTTTTTGTAATAATTTAAATTCAACAAAAATCATTATTGTCCTCAATTAAAAAATGAAAATGCTGATTTTCCTTTAACGGTTTTTGTCTTTCCTCTTGAAACTTTTGTTGGTATTAGAAAAATGAAGGCTTAGAGAGTAAAGTTTTAACAATTCAAGGATTGGACGGTATTTGATTTTGTCTTTCCAATCTCCTTATTGTAGACATAATTCACTGTTAATAAAACATAATAAAAATGAATCAATCGTTCATAACAGATGCTGAAGTTATTTTCAAACATTTAGTTAGTAGTGATAGCTAAAATTTCAAAAGGAAGAAAAAAAAACACAGAAAAGTTTCGGCGATCGTTATCTTTATTATTTACAGATATTTGTTGCAAAAAATCTTTGATTTTAAATTTTATTGTTATGAAGGTATCGAATACAGCGATATCGAAAATATCAGTGAATTTTTATAATTAATTGATAAAATCTAGCATTTGATCCTGTAGTAGTAGCATGTTATTTATAATTATGAATTTTTAATAACTAGTTTGTTACATATGAAGTTTAAAATTGGTAATTCATTAATTTACAATAAAATAGTTGAATTTAAAATTAATAATTTCAGTAACTAATTGTTTAAAATGATAAATGAGTGATTAATTTTGCAATAAAATGATTGAGCTTAAAATTGTCTGATAATTCAATAACTTCTTTTATCATTGTGATTCAGCATATTTGTTCCTGGCTGAAATTAAAAAGTAAACTTGAATCGGGCGTATTCGACGTAGTTGTACATTTCCATTTAATACATACCGAAAAATTAAAAAAAAAAATTATAAAAACTTTTTGAAAAAAAAACATAAGAAAATATTGACAAATTCGAGATTTCTTTAATTTCAATTTCGAATAAAAAAATATAATAAAATGAAAATTAATTGAAAATAAGTTGAAGAAAAAACTTATACCTGTTTAATCACTTAACATGTATATATCTATATATAAATGTAAAACAAAAATATTTATTTTGAAATTTTAAAGAATCTGTGGTTTTCCAATTTAAGAGCATTTTCTGATCAAATTCACATTTTTGCAGTTTTAAAATTAGAACCATTCAAGAAATCAATAATTGTACGTCAGCCGTAACTATAGCATTAGTTTTTTGCAACTGAGTAATTTTACTACATCAATCATTTCAAACCATTTGTTTTACATTTTAAAACTTTTTTCTCACATCCTTTTCACCTTGCAGCGCTCCAGGTTGCGATCTCGAAGAGAATCACAATCTCGAAGAAATCGTGCTCTCAACAGGATTATTTTACCAAGCCTATTTGAATTTTTACAATACTTTGCAATAAATATGCAAAATATTGAGCTCGTTCAATTTCCAAACTTTTTAATTGAAAATTTTAACCTTTTGATAATATCTTTATTACTTATCTGGTAAATTTCATTCTTATATATCGAAAAATGTTGAAGAATTTTTATGGTTGTCAGAGATTTTTCTTTTTCTAAAAAAGAATCTCGATAAATTCCGATTAAATTACTCAATAGAAGATCTTGTTGAACAGGAAAAAGATTGAGATGGAATAAGTAAGATGAAAAATGAATTCTTAGTAAGTTCATTTTCAATAACTTAAAAATTTTCTTGATTTCTTTACTTTCAGAAAAGACGAAGTGATAAATTTTGTATTCTTGCCTTCTTAACAAATTCATTATCAATTTTTTTTCAAATTTACTTTTTTCTAAATCTTGTTTTACCATCATCTTCTTTATAATTATTGTTCCGAATTGCGTAGAAAAAAAAAGTAATAAAAATAAAAATTCAATGGAAAAACTTTTTTGCTAATAAACTTATCGATATTTCAAATGCATGTATTACGGTGATTTCTTGAAATTGATTTTATTCGCAAAATAGAAAGTACAATTTGACCTTTGTCATGGAGTGCAAAAAAACAATTATTTGAAATGATATTAAAATCGCATAATAAATGATATATTTGTAAACTTAATTATTGAAAACAAATATTTAAACAACTAGCATTATAATAATGATGAACTTTAACTCCAGATTATTATTTTTCAGCAATCTTAATATTTATTGTATTACATATGTAGGGGACTAATTGTGGTATTGATGTTTATTTTTAACTGATAAGTAATCAGTAAGTTGAAATTAAATGGAAAATTTTTAATTTTCTAATTTATTTTAGCATTAATGATTTGGTACTTTTTCTTTTATTTCCACTTTCCCATTAATGATTTTTAAAAATGTCCAATGTACAATCATTTCTAAAATTCTTCTGAAATTTGTCGGCCTTTTTTTTGTAATTGTCGAAGAAATGTCATTTACTCGTTTGCAATCTTTATGTCATTTCATTTCACAATGATATTTTCTCTTTCAAATTTTTGTTTTAAATTTGAACTTAGCATAATGAAATATTACAATACGTTAATGAACTTTTTTTTCTTTCCTAAATTTCATTGGTAGTTTAAATAAAATTTCGAACTTTATAATTTAAAATTTGGCAACCAGAAAAGATCCAAAAGAGACAGATATATTGATTGAAAACAATAGGATAAGGTCAAATTTTCGAATTGTAAATAAATCTTATTCAATTTAAATTATCGTTTTTCAATAAAGCAATCAGAAAATTTGTTTTCATTCGATTTCAAAAATTCAAATGAAAAGAAAAGTTTTTTTTTTAATAAAATTTAATTAACGTTTTCATCATTTTTTCCTTTCCCAACTTATTTCCTTTTCATACACCAGCCAATGATCAACTAATCAATTAATCAGTCATTTCTTCAAATATTCTTGTTTTTTTTTAAATGTTATCACATTTTGTTCATCATATAATAGAAGCAAATATTCTTCTCATTAAAGTTTAAAAGTTTTAATTGTTATTCTCTTTTCAATTGCTATTTTAATTGTTATTGCCAATATTATATATTTCTTAACTTTTTGTTATTTTTTTTTGAAATTTCCAGTCATTTATCTGAAAAGTTATCCTAAATTTCATCTGATAAGCAAATTTAGTCTAAAATTTGGTTAGAATATAATTGAATGATTTATTGTTTGAAATTTTTTTGTTTTTAATATCATGCTGATTTTACTATCCATCCTGATCAATAGAATGATAATTATGATTAATTAATATAAAGTGATATTCGATAATTTATTTAAGACTACTTAAGATAAGCCAATTTCTTTTGATAGCGATTTAAGACATGGAATTATAAACAAAAAGTTGATAATTTTATCATATCTTATAAGATAATGCAAAATAATAATTAGCAAAATGAAAAAATATTCTGTTACGGAATATAAATAAGGAAAAGCCTTCAATAATTATGTTATTAAGCAAGTTTTATTTGTCAAACAAAATGAACAGATATCAATACCCTTATCATTATTTTATCAGTTTAGTTTAGGTTTGAGGAAAGAAATACAAAATTTACTTTATGATAAGAAATGGTTGAAATAAAAATATTTGCAATGAAATTAATATTTAATAAAGAAAATATACAACAGTAATCACAGTAATCACTGTTTATCAATTTTATTGATTCTATCTCATAGTTATTGATTTTAATCACCTATATATTTATTATTTAATATATCTGCTAAAACGATGAATCGTAGCAAATATGCGAATATACAAATTGAATCAATAATCAAAATTCATAGCTCTGACTGATTGTAATTATAAGCTAACCTAGAATAGCTAGTATCAATTTTAGGTTTTAAATTTTAATTTAAGCCAAGCCTTTACTTTTATGAATAAATAAATTTCTTTACTTTCTGCTAATGCAAATAAAATTTGTGAAAAGTTTAATTTTCAACAAAATCTACAATGTTTACTGTGTTTTGTTTAGGTATTTCGATATATATTTATTTAAATGGTTATGTTTCGCATTCATATAATTTTATTCCTATTACTAATTACCGTACATTATTCATGGACATTTCCGTATTACTGTGGTCCTAAAAATAGTACAGTATTCCAATTTATATCTCAACTGCTTACTGCACCATGCGAACAACTTCGGAGTTAGTAAATGATTTAAATTAATTAAATTCAAATTTCTTTTCAAATCTTTTCATTTAATTAATTTAATTCAGACAATTTTTAATAATGTATGAATCAATGGAAGAATTATTAACGACGAAGGGTAAACTTTTTCAAACTTTATTTTTTTAGGTCGTAAATTATCATTAATTGTTTGTCGAAAACTAATCATGAATAACCTGAAATGCAGAATGTAAATAAAATATCGATGGTTTTTTTTGTTTTAATTGAAAATGAAACAAATGTATGCAACGAACTACCGGATTTTTTACTGTTAGGTTATAAATTGTCATTAATTGTTTGTCGAGAACTAATCAGAAATAACCTGAAATGCAGAATGTAAATGAAATATTGAAAAATATGGCAACTTAGAGGGAAGAATTCAGGTAAAAATAAGCAATATAAATGACTAATATAAGCTTAAAATGCAAAAAAAATGAACATATTTGAAGTATTCCTATGGAAAAAAGGTGAAATGAGTAATAGCATTTTTTCTTTTTTTTCGATACAAAGTTTAATTTCAAATTTGCTGATTGTGATTTTATATCTTTCAGTAAATAATTGTTGCTTCAAGCATGATCAATGTTACGATGATTGTAATACTGAACAGTTGGAATGTGATAGCTTTTTCTGCAGTTGTTTAGAAGATATTCAAACCAACTTTTTTTGTGGGTCAGTTTTGAATTTGATCAGCTATTCAAATATCAAATGAGGAAAAAATTAATGATTCAAAAATTAAGCCAATATATCATAGTGATCACACGTTTTAGTAATCGATAATCTATAAATCGATAATTTTTAATTATTATTTGAATTATTTCAAATTTCATTTATATCACTGAATACTTTCCTCTAAAAATTCCCTTACAAATATATAACGACTATGATGATAGCAAATAATTGAATCGATCAATGATTATAATTGAATCGATTAATGATTTCTGTCATTGTTTAATAATTTTAAAATATGAATAAATAAGTTAAAATAATTTATTTTCACAAGAATATATTCATTATATTCATATTATCATTTAAAATTAGTCTGAATTTATAAATTCATTCGAATCAAATTTTAAAATAATTTGTTTAAAAAATAGAAAAGTTTTTTTGTTTTGTTTTGTTTAGTTTTTCTAATTATCATCTTGATCTTGCAGCAAAATTATACAACCGCTACATTGCAATATTTCTTATCTATTTGGAAGATTTTACAAATGTATTTCGGAGAAGGAATCATGATATCGATGATGAAGATATGGGCAAGAATATCTGTGAAACTTCAACTGATATCAATTTTGAATAGATATTTTGCATATGTTTCCATCTTTTTCTTCCTCGTTTCAAAATCTCAGTAATATATCATCGAGATTCTCGATGGCATTACTGTTCGGTGACATTCGGAAAAGAAAATATGTAATCAATCATATTGATCTTTTCCACAATTTGTTAAAGAATTTGATGCTATATGCAAAATTTAAATTTCGAATTTTATTATGAATCTTTTTCAAAGTAAAATTTTGATTCGAACTGCGAGACTATCTAATAATTGTAATAATTCTTGATTTTATTGTAAAAAGATTATACATAGATAAAAATAATTCAAAATTTATTAAATTTTAAATTGATCGAAAAATCAGATCTGTTATTCAATTTTTAGATCAGATTCGAACGTTCATTTCAGTGTAATTTATGTTCTTCACCGTTTTTCGTTTCTATCTCTCATTATTAAAATTTATAATCTGTCGATTAATTATTAAATACGCAAAGAATTGTGACATTCTGAATCATTGAATTATTTTTGATTTAATGTAAATATGAATAGTTGAATTAAAATTATTTGCATTCATTGTTTTAATTTTATTTATTTCTCCTTTTTAATTTATGAAATATTCTTTAGAATTTAATTTACTTTTCCAATTTCTGCATTAAATAACAAGTCGAATTCTATTTGCTAAATTAATTTTCATTAAAAAAATAAAAAAATCACTTAACTTTACTTTTTTAAAATTATATTATAAAATTTCCGTCGCATTTTTTTTGCATCGATGTGAATCATACATATATATATATATATGTATATATAAATTTAAGAATTTAATTTACTTTTCCAACGATATTATGTATATATATATATATTATATGATAAATTTATTCACGGTTATTGTTTATATTTTTCAATTTTTCAAAATTTTCATATTTTGATTTGTTCAAATCTGTACAGTTCATAGTCCACAATACTTATTAATTTTATTTTTTAATTTTTCATTTACATTTTTTTTTGATTTATTTATGAGAAAGCAAAAAATCAGAAATTCTACTGAAAAATTGTTAGATTATATAATTCGTATTTCATTTCAACTTTTCTCTTCCACTGTTTTTTTTTAAATTTAATTATTTAATTTAAAATTTCGTCTTGCATCAATTGATGTTTTTCTAATTGTCTCAAACATTTTCTATTTATAATAAGAAAAATGTTTATTTTTCTCCTTTAATTTCTCAATTTCTTTTATTATCGATGAATGCGATCGATACCTGTTAAGAGGAGATAGACGAGATAAAAGCTATCACGAGATAAATTTGTTCCATCTCGAGATTAAACAAGTTATTAGGAGAATGAGAGAAGGTTGAAAAGGCCTCAATCAAGCATATAATAATTGTTATGCTATGACCGATATTGCGTTATTGTTGTTTATTGTTGTTATGGAGTCAATAAATATGTTCGCAATATATGATATATATGTCGTATGTCATATACATACATCCATGTATGCATATATAATACTGTTAATAGATGATAACCTAAATTTTAAAAGATGCGAAAAATGATAACAACATTTCGTTATTTTCTTATCTTCAATTTAGTGACTTGATTTTTAATAGTAATTTGCGGCCTGATTTTTATAGCTAATTTTTACCGCATTTTTGAACATTTCTTCTTCCATTGTTCTCTCTGGCTAAAAATTATTCTCATGATTGATTGATTGGAATTGTGTATTCTTTTTCTAATTTTTTTCTTTGCTATATTTAATAACTTGCGAATGCAAAATTTCTTATTAAATTTGTGTTTGCGATATGCAAGCGATTAAATGAAAAAATCAGCCAAAATTTATAAGCTCAAAAAAAGATAATTCCCGACATAAAATATTTGAAGCGATTCCTAAAACTGCTTGTTTCTTTTTATATTATCTCAATTTTATGATTATTTTTATGATTCATTATTATCATTATTGCCATAATTGAACAATTTAGCTTATGATAATAGTGAATTTCAATTTAAAAAATTAAAATTTAATTAATTACTGTAAAGATATTACTAAATGTTATCACTTAACATTTTCGATTTGTTGGCCCTTTTTTCTATTTGTTTTCTATTTTTTGTATTTCTATTGTTTTTTCAGTAATTTTATTTCGGAAAGTAAATTTAATAATGTTATTCAATTAATTTTCGAAATTTAATAATAACCTTTGACATTCCTTCATTTATACCTTATAAATCCAACTAGTTTCATCAACTGAAATTTACAACTGAAATCTAGTCGTAGAATATCATCAATCATTTGATTTACATTTTAATTTCATGAAATTTAATTCGCATAAAATTTCTATTTTTTAACATTTAAGTAAAGAAGTGCTCCAAAAGCAATTCGAAATATCACTGTAGAATAATTTGGAAGAGCGTATCTATTATCATTAATTTGATAATGACTAATGTCTTCATTATCTTCATTTTGCTTTAGGCATTTAATATAATTTTCGCTTTAAATTACAATAAACTTGATAAGACATTTTTCATAATTTATTATTTTTTAATACTTTACTGTTTTAATTTCATTTTCCAAAATTTATTTCTCTTTCCCAATTCCATATATTACTTAACGAATTTCTGATTGAGATTGTTTGAAAATAAGGAAAGAAACTGAATTATTCGGTTGTTCCATTTTCAGCATTTCAATTTCATTTGAAATTTAATTGGAATATAATTTATCACATATCGTCTATTTCGGGATTAAATTTTCGTTCTCGAAATAAGGAAGACGAAAGAGAAAAACAAGATATTTTATAAAATTTCGATCGAAGATCAGCGAGAATTGCACTAAAATTATTAAATATTTGCATAATAATGCTAATTAATGTTTTTAATTCTTCGTTTTGCTTAGAAAAATATTTTAAAAAAATATGTAAATAGAAGGGTAAAATTAATTTAAAATAAAATTTATATTATTAAAATGAAAAATTAAGAGAAATCAATGCTTAAAACTTGGATAATTAGCGTCGCAAATATTTGTTATCATTTTTTAAAACTTCATATTATAATTCCTTCTACTATGTGGAACTTATTTGCTTCTTTTTCCATCTGTTTATTTATTTGAATATCATTTCTATTTC